>JAJOOS010001211.1:0-30758 GCA_029582725.1 Solanum chiquidenum | reverse complement strand
CGCAACTCTTCGTCTGCAATCGAAGCCCTTCTTGCTTCCTTCTCCTGTCGACGCTGTCGTTTGTGAACTTTCTCTTCCTCAGTGAGATGAGAACGGTGCTGCTTGCCTTTTGCATGTGTCGGTGCAAGCACCTCCTCGGTGGTCCCACTAAATAGAACATCCAGCACTGTATCATCAGCTAGTGCAGTAGGTGCAATCTGAGTCTCAACTGAAGGTGCGGCAAGAATGGCATCAACGTCAGTCCAGAGGCTAGCTAAGTCAGCCTGCAAAGCAGATAGATCTGTGGCCAGGGCTGATCCTTCGAGGACTCGCAATTCAAAAGCATCAAGACGCTTATTAAGAGCCTGGACCTTATGGTCCATCATTCCCTCCATCCTGCGCTCTATTCTATCCTCGGACTCGGCTATCGACTTTTGCATCCACGACTAGATGTGATGCAGCAGTGTGGCCATCTGAGCCTCTAGCTTCTATACTCTGGCCAATGGGACAACAGTAGCTCCTAACTGTGGTGTGGACCGGGAAGAGCTAGGAGCCAACAGTAGCTCTCATACCAAGTTTGATAGTCCCCGAGCATACACCTTGGACACGACTGGCACTCGAGAACTATTACTGGTTTGCAAGTGAACCCTTGGCCTGACTCAATACTCAGCGGAAGACTTACTCATAAATATAAAAACTCAAAAGTAACTCAACTTAAAACAAAAAGATTTAACTCAAGTCTCAATATGATTAACTTAGAACATTTAAAACTATTATTACTGGCAACAAGAGGCAACTTGAGTCTTAAAAACTAACAAAAAGAAAATGGGAAAGACTCCTCAACTAATACTATATGTGAAACCTCTAATACTATGAGGGGTGTC
The DNA here is from genome assembly GCA_029582725.1 of Solanum chiquidenum. NCBI lineage: Eukaryota > Viridiplantae > Streptophyta > Magnoliopsida > Solanales > Solanaceae > Solanum > Solanum chiquidenum. Next base: position 29,895 of record JAJOOS010001211.1, on the reverse strand, counting down.
GGGACAAGACCCCCTATCATCCTAACAAAACTGAAATAATTGAAACAAATGAGGGATCCTCCGGAAGCAAGGAGGCTCATCAAACAACTCTAGGACTGCAAGTAGTATTAACGAAGCGCTTGTTGATCACCATGGTTACTTGTATCTGCATCATGAAACAATGTAAGCCAAATGACATCACTACATTGAATGTACGAGCATGTAAGGGTAACATTGAACATAGCATGAAATCTTGAACTTGGAAAGAATGAAGCATACTCACCTCATCTCCACTCAACTCATGGATACTCAATTCAATAAAGGTAAGAAACAAAAATAAAGATGTACATTATATAAAGCGCTTAAAATATATATATAAAAACTCAATGTATTTTAAAATATAATAATAACTCTTATTTGGGAGATTCACTAAATGACAACCATCACTATGAGCTATGTGATGATACAATGTCTCGCCTATGCTGTCAGAACTGTCATATACCTTGCCGGGCTATAAGACATCCTCAACTAAGTGAATCCACTAAGCTACACTTAAAAACCAATAAGGAATCATCTAAAAAGTATGATCCTCTCTACAGGTTGGCTATATGACTTATGAGGACTTTGAGTTGTTTGAACTCGTCCCTATATCGGTGCTTAATACTACTCCCAATAATATAACTCAGCTCATCTATTCAAAAACATTTCCTCATCCTCAAACTTTGAGATTACTACTCAAAAGATTCTTTTAAAAGAGATTAAACTCATGATGAACTCATTTGGAAATCGATGTTTCCTCTCATTTGAAATGTAAAAACATTTACTCTTGGGAATACTTAGTTCCCATATATTCATTTTGAAAAATGAAACTCAACTCTCCTCATCCTCATACTCAAGTACTCAATTTTAAAAACGAGTTTTAAAAGTTTGCCAAAGACTTCTCAAAATGACTCGAAAGATTTTCTCAAACTTGACTCTTAACCCTATCTTGAATTTGAATTATGAAATATGAATTCAAAACTTATGATTTATGATATAAAGGATCTCGTGATGAATAAATGTAGTTTAGATAGTTGATAATAAGAAATGAGCGAAGACAGTGACTTGGGAGCAAAGGCATGACGCTGAGAAGAATTAAATAATTTAGTCACAAAATTAATTTTGAAACAGTGGAGTCCGCGTTCTCTCCTCGACAAGAAGATGGACAAAAAAATTTGGGGACTAGAATTTGAGGCATGTCTTCGACACGAGCCTGGGCTCTAATTTTTGTCCGATCTTTTCTTCCTCTACCAAACTCGATTCAACTCATTCCCACTGCAATTCTAAGGTCAAAACTCTTGAATTTTTATAACCCAGAACCATCTCAATGAAACCCACACAAGAACTATCAATTTACTCAACTCATTCGCAAACCCTCACCTCAAGAACTCAAAGCAACACTCCATTACCAATTTCATGGTGAATGCTTGAACTCCTCCTTATTTCCGCCTCTTGAACTCCTCTCAAAACCCTAAGCATAATTTTGAATTATGGAAACTGGTCTAAGTCAATTTATACCCTTAAAATATTTCATAAAATGTTAAAAGCTAATGGGGTAAGGAAAAGACAAAATAACCCCTCATTAATTCGGGTAAATTTCCTTAACTAGACAGGCTGACTTTAAATGTGCATATCTCCCTCATTTGAACTCGAATTTAGTAAACTCGGTGGCGTTGGAAAGAGGATTCAAAGACTTTTCATTTGATATCTTATGGGCCACCTAACTTATCTTTTACTGAAAGTTATGGTCGTTTGAAGTTTACCCAAAACTCACAACTTAAGCTTAACTTGAACAAATCTCAAATTAGCTCTTTTAAAATTAGTTCTTTCTAAAATGAGTAGCTTCTAAGGCCGAGGTGTTATAATATCTACCCCTTGGGAACATTCCTCCTCGATTGAGATCACTCTAGGTAGACAAAGGGATGCGAGATCTAACACCTAGTTTAAACACCCAACATATAATTTAACACAACATAACATATAAATTGAATAAGTGTTTTACAAAAATCATTACCTTGGTCTGGATTTTCTCCGAAAGGAAAGAGATGTGGGTATCTCTTGTTTATATCCTCCTCAGCCTCCCACGTAGCTTCCTCAACCAACTGGTTTCTCCATCAGACCTTGATTGATGCAACCTCCTTTGTTCTTAACTTGCGATCTAACGATCAAGTATCTCAATGGGAATTCCTCATAAGATAGGCTACCCTTAATACCAATATTTTCAGTAGCTATAATAAATTAAGGATCTCCCATACATTTCTTTAACATTAAAATGTGGAATATTGACCGCTGCTAACTCTGACGGTAGCTCCAACTTGTAGGATACATTGCCAATCCTCTTGGATATCATGTAAGGACCAATATACTGGGGAATAAGTTTCCCCTTCTTTCCAAACCTCATAACACCCTTCATGGGTGAAACCTTCAAGTACAACCAATCATCCACCTCAAACTCCAAGTCTTTTCTCCTAACATCAGTATAGGATTTCTAACGACTTTGCATTGTTCTCAACCTTTCATGAATGACCTTCACTTTCTCCATAGATTGATGAACCAAGTCTGGCCCTATCAACCCAACTTCACCCACTTTAAACTATCAAATAGGAGATCTACATATTCTTCCATGAGCCTCACAGGGAACCATCTGGATGCTAGTGTCACGACCCAGGGGTTACCCCTAGACGTAACATGGTGTACTTGACCCCGAAGGGGGTCGTATACAAGCCCTTAGCAAAATCATAACATAAGATTATAGAAAGTACGAGAAAATTTAAAACTTCTTTAATCCATACAATCAAAAACAATTTCATAAGCAAGCGGAGGTCTTTACTACAACTTTGTCTCAAACCATCTAGTAAAACTCTTGAATAAAATACTTGCGACGCAGCCCACATAAACGTCTAAAAAATAAGGAAATGACATAATCAAAACATAAGGGGTTTTTCCTTGAAGCGGACTCACCAATTCTTTAAATCTTCTTGCACCTTTGAAACCTTGCCTCCAAACAACTCCATCTCCAACAAACTACATTTGATTAGAATGTAGGCAATATGCATTAGTACACAATTTACCAAGTATGAAAGCCAACACAACATCATAAGAGCATCTCAAAATCGTTAGTCAACATAAGACATAAGCATAAGAGATAATAGCATGTTCATAAGCATAATCATCATAGTCATAGCATAACCTCCAACATAAACATCATATAAACATAAGTCACCATAAGACATAGTTAATGATCATAGGAGAAAAGTCATAATCATATAAGCATAATTGACTCTTAGTCATATATACCATAATAGTACTATTCTCAAGTAACCTCAAAAGCATACAAGTGTAAAGCAATAATAGCATCCCATAATACCACCTAAGCCAAGTATCCCTTTTTGGTCATCTTAGTCATAGTCTATAAGCAAGGTTAAGTCTTAAGTCTTTCTACCATAAGGGTACCATACTCCTAAATAACCTCAAGACGCATTTGTGCAATGCATGAAAGGCATCCCATACTACCCTTCACACTAAGCATATCCTTGAAGTCATCTTAGTCATACTCACCCTCCTTTGGTCTCATTATTAGTTTAACTCTCATAACTAAGGGAGTCTCTCACCTTTAGTCAATTGTAGCAAGGAAGGCAACTATGGCTCAATCCTATCTCCACTTAACTCTTTGGTAACCCTAAGTCATACTTGTCCAATGCAATCATAGCATCCCATAATACTAATCATGCCAAGTACCACTTTTAGGTCCTCTTACTATTATTTCTTGGTTTGGAACCTAGTTCCTCTCTTTAACTTTAGAACACTATGAGGTACTCTCTTAAGCACATTTAAGTTCATTGTTAGGTTGAACCCTAAGAAATACTCCTTTTAGTATGCCTAAGTTCCTTACTCATATGGACCCTACGAGATACTACCTTAAGCAAGTCTAAGTCCATTCATACTCTTGAACACTATGAGATAATTCATTAAGTAAGGCTTAGTTTATTTATGCTTTAGAACACTATGAGATGTTTCTTGAAGCATGTCTTAGTTCACTGGATATGGAGATTGCTAATAGGAACCTTGACTCAACTCATGTGAAGTCTCCCATCTCAGGAGACCTAACTTTGGGTAAACCCACACTCTGCTACGTAAGAGTTCCCCCTTTAAATTTGATAGTCCTCACATCAACTAGGTGTGGTTCTCCTTTCTACTTGGTGATTGGACCCTACCTTGTGTGACACTCCATCTTATATTCAATATCAACTTGAGGTCAAGCATACTCCCCAAGATTTGCTTGTTAAGCCATGCTTAACACTCATAACTCATGGAAGGATGTCCTTGACAACCAATCCTTGGTTAGTGATTGTATCACTTCATACTTTCAAGCAGCCATAAGGTAGGTTAGGTGAGTATAGGCCTTTCACCATAATTGAACCTATTAGACTTCTATTCTCTTTTAAAATTTACTCTCAAAGACTTTACATGAATAGTTAATCATATTAGCTTTACCCTAAAGCCCTAGCTATCATAATAAAAAACCTTACTCTCAAGGTTTCCTTCTTAATCTCTTCTTTATGCCTAGGGTTCAAGGTATTTTGATCACATCTTTCATTACTAGGTGATTCTAGTCTTAATTGATCATAAAGTTTCAATTCTAACTTTACAAGTCAAGATCAATCATATTCAACAAGGTCTAGTTCAATTCATGATTATATGATCCTAACATTGATCAATTACTACACATGACAATGATTTAGGAAGATTACTCATGAATATTCAATTTAACCTCTAATGGCATAAACCCACAAAATATGTAACTCATCAAATAAACTAGGGTTAACCATTTAAATCACACTATTTCATCATAATATCACAATTCAATGCCAAATTAACCATAAATATGTATTATCCAACCATTTGGAATCATACCCAACTATACCCACACATTGGAAGTAACACTAGCTTAGATTGGGGTTCTTCTTTACAAATTAGGGGATTACTAAGGGGGCTCTATGGGTGGAAGAATCCATAGATGAAAATCTAAACATACCTTAATCAATGCCCTAGCATAAGCCTTTAGTAATGGAGCCTTTGTTCTTGACTTTAGCTTCAACATCTACCTTCTTCTTCAACGGAGGTCTTTCTAGAGAGAGAAATATTTGAGAGAGGAGGGATTTGGGGTTTTGATTTGGGTCTTCTGTAAAGTGACTTAAAATTGAGGGCTAATGACATAAAATAGTCTAAATAGGTAAATAAAATTCATATAAAATGTAATACCGCAGATTCGTAAAGGAAAAAATTTGCAGAATTTTCAGATTTGGCAGGTGCCCCATCCACATCAGGATTCTGACAGTTTTTAAGTCAAGGGTGTTTTTGTCTTTTTCCACTCTTTTTTTAATTCCTAAATTAAAAGGGTTTTAGTTAGTCATTTAAAATCCTAGAAACCTAACTAAAACTTACCTAATTCATTTAATTAACTAAAACAAAAGAAAAGAAGAGAAAAGGGCGGCTGAAACCCTGGCTAAACCCTAGCCGCCACCGGAAAATGCTAGAAAGTCGTCGGAAAAGTCAAGTCCAGCCCTAGTTGATAGTTTTTCATGGAGATTTCGTCACCAGGCATGTTGGATTTCACTAATGGCTCCCTTTCACCCGTTAGATCCCTAGAATTCAGACGATTCTTGATTTCATGCTATGAACGAAATTAGGGTTCTTGAACGTTTCTTGATTTTGGGTTTTAAATGTCAGAATGATCCAAATATTGATCGTTTTTCAATGATTATGAATGAACCCTAGTATTTTCTAAAGTTACAGTCGATTTTCATGAAGAGACTATTTTAAAAATGTTTTGATTTAGAAATTACATTTTTAACTATATGTTCTAACGTCCAAACGGCATGTCACGTTTTAGTTATGTTTTAATGTTCCAAATCAGCATGTCACGTCTTCTTCAGATTATCCTATGAATTTCAGAACCCTAGCTATGTATTTCTTTAGTTCTTGAATTACCTGTGTTAGGACAGACTTTATCAGAAATTAGTTATACATGCCTCAGTATTATGCATCAATGTAAGTTTAAATTGTTGTGTTCAGTTTGCATGTCTAGTTTTGAGCTATCCAGAACAATTACAGAAAATAAGTCATAATCAATTTACCACTAAATTCATTGGAACTAGCATAATACCGAGTTGGACTAGGGTTTAGCGTACCCAAATAGTCCCAGAACTACTAGCCAAGTAGGTTGTAAGTCCCTTCCATGGGCAACAGATTCGTGATCATCCTAGCATGCCTTTATACCTCTGGCAAGGTATATTGGGTCCTCTCGATGGGGCGTATATATCGGACTCCACATTCATCTCATGTGGTTTTATTATCAGTGATTAGTAGCTCACACAAATCAGTCATACTTTATCTGCACTGACCATGTTCAGTATTTAGTTTTAGCATGTCATAGTTGGTCATTGCATACAGATCAGTCATGTTTAGTATTTTTCAGCATTCTATCATATCCAGATATATGTCATTGCTTTTATTGCTTGTTCAATTATATATGTATTTCAGCGATACTCCATCATCATTTTCGGTACCTTTCAGTACTGACACTTATATTGCGCTACATCTACTTGTGATGTAGGTTTAGGCTATCAGCATCCAGATTGCACTTAGATCATTTTCTGATCTTCAGCTCAGTGGACTAGTAGTGGTGAGTCCTCATCCTCCGAGGACCAGAGACATGATATCCTTACTAATTTCAGTCTTTAGTTTCAATTTTGCTAGATCTAGTTGGGGCATGTCCCAACATTTCTAGTCAGTTTAGAGGTTTACTTTCAGACATAGTTAGTTTCAGCCTAGTATGAGTTAATATCTTTTGTATTAAACTCTCTCAGTTATAGTATATAGGTATTCCCTATCTTTTCTTTATTTATGATTTTAGCTTCCGCATCAGCTATTTTATTCATGTTAATTATAGTATCCTCAGATTATGCCAGCAGGATTAGCTTGGGATCAGTTGTGGTCCTAGGTCCCGTGTTCGCGTCTCGAGGGTAGCTCGGGGAGTGATAAACTTGCTATCAGAGCACTAGGTTTAAGAGTTCTAGGATTTCTGAAAAGTCACACTAAGTAGAGTATTTTTCATGGGTGTGAAGTGCACCATATCTAATGAGAAGGAGGCTACAAAGAGTTTTAGGAAAATCTTCACTTTCTTGTTACTCTTATCGTGCGTAAGGTATGATCTAATTCCATTCTAAATCGATGTTCTACGTTTCAGTGATCATGCCTCCTCGTAGAGTTAACGCTAGGAGAGCTAATGCCAGGAATGCGAACGCAGCTCCTCCAGTCCCAGATCAGGAAGTTTCAAATGCAGAGTTCAGGAATGTCATTCAGATGTTGGCTCAGAGCATGGCCAACCAGAACAACCAGCGGGTTCAAGCTCCTGTTAATGCTAATGTTGGGTCAGCCGCAGCTAGGGTGAGAGACTTTGTTAGAATGAACCCTGCAGAATTCTTAGGGTCGCAAGATGGAGAAGATCCCCAAAATATCATTGATGAGGTCAAGAAGATCTTTGAAGTGATGCAGGTAACTGTGAATGATCGGGTTGAGCTAGATTCTTACCAACTGAAGGATGTGGCTCGTATTTGGTATACTTAGTGGAAGGATAGTAGGGGTACGAATGCAACTCCTATTACTTGGGATTGCTTGAGTGAGACTTTCCTGGACAGGTTCTTCCTTATTGAGCTGAGAGAGGCAAGGGCCCAAGAGTTTATGAATTTGAGGCAGGGTAACATGACTGTTCAGGAGTGTGGGCTCAAGTTCAACCAACTCTCCAGGTATGCTCCTCACATGGTTATTGATTCTAGGGAACAGATGAATAAGTTCTTGTATGGAGTGTCAGACTAGGTTAAGACAGAGTGCATAAATGCTATGTGGTTGGGAGATATGAACATCTCTAGGCTTATGATTCATGCTCATCAGGTTGAGGGTGATAAGCTTAGGGAACAGGACAAGGAGAACAAGAAGGCTAGAACAGGAAACTATGACTACTCTCAACAGAAATTGGGTGGTGGTAATAGCTCGCAGAAGAAATTTTTAGCGCCTTCATCAGCTAGTGTTCCATCTCCCACGATCCATAATGATCAGAAGGGTAGGGAGTCAGGCTCTAAGTGTCAGGATGGTTCTTCAGGTACCAAATCATACCCTACTTGCGCTAAGTGTGGTAAGAACCATCCGGGAGAGTGTCTTGCTGGGAAAGAAGGATGCTTTAGGTGTGGTCAGTCTGGTCACAGGTTGAAGGATTGTCCTTCTAGATAGGGTCAGAGAGGAAATGGTAGAGCTCAGTCTACTACTACAGCAGCACCAGCAGGTCACCCGACTCAGTAGGGTAACTCTTCTGGAACAGGTGGCGGACAGCGCCAATACAGGCTTTATGCTCTTCAGGCACGACAGGATGAGGATGATGTGGTCACTGGTACGTTACGAGTCTTTGATCTTGATGTTTATGCATTGTTAGATCCAGGGGCTACTTTGTCTTTTGTAACTCATTTCATAGCAGTCCAGTTCAGTGTTAGTCCAGAAACTCTCTCAGAACCTTTCTCAGTCTCTACTCCAGTTGGTGAACCAGTTATAGCTAGACGGGTATACAGAAATTGCCCTGTCACAGTCTCTCAGAAAATCACCTTAGCAGATCTTGTAGAGTTATAAATGGTAGACTTCGATGTCATTCTAGGCATGGATTAGTTACATTCCTGTTATACCTCAGTCGACTATAGAACTAGGATTGTTCGCTTTTAGTTTCTAGACGAACCAATCCTAGAATGGAAGGGTGGTAGCTTAACGCCTAGGGGTCGATTCATTTCTTACATTAAGGCCAAAAAGATGATCTCTAAGGGTTATCTCTATCATCTAGTTCAGATGAAGGATTCTAGTTCTGAAACCCCAAGTCTTGAGTCAGTTCCAGTAGTTAATGAGTTTCCAGAAGTGTTTCCAGAAGATCTTCTCAGAGTTCTTTCCGATAGGGAAATCGACTTTGGAATTAATCTACTTCCAGATACCCAGCCTATTTCTATCCCTCCTTACACAATGGCTCCAGCTGAGCTTAAGGAATTGAAAGAGCAGTTGAAAGACCTTCTAGATAATGGCTTCCTCAGACCCAGTATTTCGCCATGGGGTGCACCAGTGTTGTTCGTAAAGAAGAAAGATAGTTCTCTCAGAATGTGCATTAACTATAGACAGTTGAACAAGGCCACAATCAAGAATAAGTATCCCATTCCAAGGATTAATGACTTGTTTGACCAACTTCAGGGTGCTAGTCATTTCTCTAAGATAGACCTCAGATCGGGTTATCATCAGCTTAAAGTCAGAGATGGTGACATTCCGAAGACAACCTTCAGAACTTGGTATAGTCATTATGAATTTGTAGTTATGTTATTTGGACTAACCAATGCTCCTGTAGCTTTCATGGATTTGATGAACAAAGTGTTCAAGCAGTATTTGGACTTGTTCGTCATCATCCTTATTGTTGATATCCTCATTTACTCTAGGAGTGTGGAGGAACATGCAAGTCACTTGAGAGTGGTTCTGCAAACTCTCAAAGATCACCAGTTATTTGTGAAATTTAACAAGTGTGAGTTTTGGTAACAAGCAGTTGCTGTCCTTTGGCATATTGTGTCTAGTGAAGGGATTCGAGTAGATTCCCAGAAGATAAAAGCAGTCAAACAATGGCCTAGACCTACCTCAGCTACATATATCAGGAGTTTCTTGGGTTTAGCAGGTTATTACAAAAGGTTTGTGGAAGGATTCTCATCCATAACCTCACCATTGACTAAGTTGACTCAGAAGATGGTCAAGTTTCAGTGGTCAGATGATTGCGAGAAAAGCTTTGTAGAATTGAAAACTAGGTTGACTACAACTCCTGTCTTGACTCTACCAGAGGGTTCAGATGGTTATGCAATTTATTGTGATACGTCCAAAGTCGGCCTAGGTTATGAGTTGATGCAGCGAGATAAGGTTATAGCTTATGCTTCCAGGCAGCTTAAGGTGCATGAGAAGATTTACTCAACTCCTGACCTCGATCTAGCAGCAGTGGTGTTTGCACTTAAGATTTGGAGACATTATTTATATGGTGTTCATGTAGATGTGTTCACAGACCATAAGAACCTTCAGTATGTGTTCACCCAAAAAGAGTTGAATCTTCGTCAGAGAAGATGGCTAGAGTTCCTCAAGGATTATGATATGAGTGTGCATTACCATCCTAGTAAGGCAAATGTAGTAGAAGATCCTCTTAGCAGACTATCTATGGATAGTGTAGCACATGTTGAAGAAGAGAAGAAAGAATTAGCAAAGGATGTTCACAGACTTGCTCGCTTAGGAGTTCGTCTTATGAGCATATCAGATGGTGGTGTAACAGTTCAGAATGGGGCAAAATCTTCTTTGGTAGTAGAAGTTAAAGAAAAGCAAGAGAGTGATCCAATATTGCTAGAGCTTAAAGGTGCAGTCCAGAAGTAGACATTGGAGATATTCCCCCAAGGGGGAGATGGTGTACTTCGCTATCAAGGTCGATTATGTGTTCCTGATGTGGGTGAGTTGAGACAGCATATCCTTACAGAAGCCCATAATTCCAGATATTTTATTCATCTAGGTACCACTAAGATGTACCGCGATATGCGGGAAGTCTACTGGTGGAATGGTATGAAAAGAGATATAGCAGATTTTGTGGCTAAGTTCCCCAATTGCCAGCAAGTCAAGGTAGAACATCAGAGACCGGGAGGTATGACTCAACATAATGATATTCCTACTTGGAAGTGGGAAGTAATCAACATGGATTTCATCACAGGGTTACCTCGTACTTGCAGACAACATGACTCCATTTGGGTGATTGTTGATAGAGTTACTAAGTTTTCTCGCTTTTTGGTGGTTAAGACTACATTTTCAGCATAGGATTATGTCAAGCTTTACATTAATGATATTGTGAGAAGAAGGGAATTAGAGTTCAAATTGATGATTGGGTTTTTCTGAAAGTGTCACCTGTGAAAGGTGTTTTATTTCAAAATAGAAATGACTGGTTTAGAGTCGCCACTTAATTTTTAAGGTAAAATTAAGAAAACTGATTTTTCAAAAGATCAAAACAGAAATCTAATGAAAATATTCGAAGGGGTTCGGGGTTCATATTAGCATTTCTGGAAGGGTTTTAAAGCACCCGAAATGTCCACTAATACACGGTTATCGGGCAATTATTTATTCGGACAAATTCGTTTTAAAATAAAAGCTTGTTTAGCTTAAGACTTGAAATTATTTTTTAGGAGGAAGGTAAATAGTATAAGGGATTTACTTAAATAAAATATTTTCAAAGTAATTTAAGTGGTAAAATAAGTATGATTATTTCGTCTTTAGAAAATCTCAAAATGACTAACTTTTGGGGAAATTGAATTAGAAAAGCCCTAAAATTGACAAGCAAATGAACAATTAAGCATATACGCAGAACGAATAAAATAAAGAGAGAGGGTGTGGGCCCAAGTCTGGTTTTCTGTTCACCTGGACCAGCACTTGGGCCTTCTTTTGTTTTGGGCCTTTGGCCCACTTAATTCACTGATACCTGTCCTAAGAACTACCAAGTAATAATAAAGATTGCAAATGAAGGGCTTAACCCCAAAACACAACTTGAAAATAAATGGGTGAGCCTCTGGGCCCAAATCTGGCATGTATACAGCATACACCAAGTGTATATTTTTGTATATCAGCTCCAATTCTTGTTCGTCAATTTTTCGGGGACCGTTTCCTTGATGTCAATGGCTGGCCGACTCGGAAGGAAGTGATTTAAGCCTTTATGGATCTCTCAAAATGCGAGGGAAAGGAGATAGGAGTTCATGAAGAACTCGGGCAGATTTTACATGCATAAAAAGGGTAAAAATCATCATACGACCCAACCAAAATGGACAGAGAAAGAATATGCTAAATTATGCAAAGGGAAAAAAAAGATATATATACTATCATATACTTAAAAGAAATTATGTAAGGATGAACAAAAAGCTTTAAAAGATGGCTAAAGAACATGATGACCATGTAAACTTAATGAATGAACCTAGTAGCTAGCGATATGCATTACAGTGATCAAAAGCAAACCTCATTTAATTGGTAAATGCTATAAGGAACAATATCTTTTGATGATGAAAACTAAGTAAAGGCAAGCCAACAGGGAAACCTATAGACATTACTAACATATGTATAAACTAGAGAGGACAATGTAACAAGCTAAAAAGTAAAGCATGATAGGCAAATCTCATATACCGCCCCTTTAAAAAATAGCACACTTCAACACTAATAAATTTAGTACAGAGAGAACTTAAACAAAGACAATTTTTAGGAATAAATCCATACTTGGACTGCGAACCCAAATGAATAGCCTAAGACTTGGATAAGAACCTATAGAAACAGTGAAATTAAGACATGCTCGAAACAAGGTCACATATGATTCAGCTATACTGGCGAACTACGGACTATGGAAATTATTCTAATGTAAAGTGTGGAAGTAAACTCGAAATCAAAATGAGCAGCCAGTGAATGAGCACTTAAATAAATATCAGACTATCAATAAACACGAGCACTAGGACAAAAGAAAATGCTAATAAGACACATAGACGACAAAACAACGATCTTAACAGAGGATCTGAGCTAGTCGCTTGCTTGAGGAGTACTTCTAATATTTCTGTGAATCTGTGGTATAAACACGAAATCATGTTTACAACAATAGGAACCAATCGCAATAATGAACATCCAAGCGGGCGACAAGCATGATAAACAACGAGAAAATGAACTAAGTAGGCTATGAGGGTGTATTATTCAAGATTATATAGACAAAATTTCTAAATAAAAATCAACATCGATTATTCCTAATTCCATTATGAGAACAACTAAATGTAACTAATAATACATGAATAGGAAGCAACACTTCACATCAAAATGATTGAAACAAACAACTAAAGATCCAAAACAACAAATATAAAGACACTAAATGAACTCAAAAATATTGACATCCTGATTCATTCTTCCGACTTGGTGAAAGAGCCAACTGACCATTATTACAGATTCACAATGACCGGAAATAGACTAAGACGAGTAGAATAGCTTGAAAACTAAACAAAATATTGCTATGAAGACCAGAAAATAAATTAGAACAGTATCAACTTTTAGGTTAAAAACAGTTTCGAAATACATTTATTGTCCACACATATATACTCGGATGATATTCAACATGCAAATGACCAAAACATCAAATACACGAGGAAATATTATCCTTAATGAACTATCAGAACAACATAACCAACTAAACAAACACATACACACTAAAATTAAGAAATGGAATACAAGAAGAGGGAAGTTGTATACCTTTTCCGACGCAGCGAATTGGGACGGGAACGAGCTAACCACGAGGAGTTTCCACCACTACATGAAGACTTTGAGAATTCTTTGAGAACTCCAGCAACCAATGCACACGGAAAAGAAAAGGAATATGAGGGGTATTGCTTATGTAATTTTGTATCTTTCAAATTGCTTCCGCTGTGAATTCTCACTAATTTTTCCCAACTTTTTTAAAAAAATCCTCTGTTTTTTAACCCACTTCTCCAGCTCTATGTAGGCTATCTCCCACTCAAGAATAAAGACAAAACAACTTTAAATAGATGAAGAATAGGGTTCATTAGACGGGGGAAAATGGAAGGAATTTGATGAAATTTGAAATTGAATTTTTTTCTCATAGATGAGGTTGGAGGAGCTGAAAATAGTACAACTTCTCAGACTGTTGTAGTCAAAAACACTGTTCCAGTGTACTGCCTATCGAGCAGCGTTGAAGAAGATGATTCGGACGTTCAAACGCGTGTCTGGGTCACTTTTTCATCTACTGTCGTGTTCACGTACCGAGGATGAGGGAGAGGGGAGAGGACGATGCCCTAGGCTGTTGGCCTCACGTTCTGGTTTGCGTCTGGAGCTGGTGCGCGTTTGGGTTTCACGTTTGGAGAAGTAGACACAAGCAGTGGGGTCGGCTGATGTTGTTGTTGCTGGAATAATTGGGTTTGGGCTGGGTTTCTATGAATTGGAGAATAAAAGGGAATGGGTCTTCTGGAAATTTTAATATGGGATGCTGAAATAGGAAATGGTGGGCTGGATACAATTATAAAAGGGCTAGGAATTAACCCATTACCAATGGGTGGAAGACAAATAATAAAATGGCTATAATTGTAACTACAAAGAATTAAAATGTAATCAATTGAGGTTAAAACTTAGCCAAATTGAAATTAATTGGTGAAATTTGGCCAAAAGTTAAATAAGACGAACAAATTAATTAATGAGCTTCTTAATCTTAACGAAATAAAAGAATTAACTCGATTATAAAATGATTAATTTAATTGCAAATTAGTTATCTCGAAATTATTACTATAATTTAAACTAAAGTAAATTTATAAAACACCTAATTAAAAAATGTAAAATCTTTTGCTATGATTTTCAACTATTTAAAAAGTATCCTAATTATATAAAATATATATACATATTATTTAAAAATTCCAAAAAGTGACAAAATTACATAAAACTAACTTGAAAATAACTTGAATTTTATAACGTCAATTACTTCAAATAGTTTGGAATTTTAAGAAGCTCGGTGATTAATTTATATTGTGGAGGTCGAAAATTGGGTGTCACCAACTGTCCCTCGTTTGACTTGGATTGATGAAAGAAATCCGAGGCAAATGAAATTGACAAATCCAATTTTGACCGACCATATCTTCATTTTTCAAAAAAAATATTTTTTTTTGTACGAACTTTAGAAATTATGGCCGAACCCAAAATCGGGTTTCCTACATATCTCAGGCTATACGAGAATTCAGGTCACTTGTAGTTCGATATGCTTGAGTTCACGCACGATTATGAAAGAATTCAAAAGTTATTCCGATATCGAATTATGAAGAGACCGAAACACTTGGTAATAAGATAACCTTTGGTTCTAGAAGAGTGACAAATAAGTTGAGTTATAAAAAAAAGAGGCTTGCAACCTCTTAGACATGAATGTGGTGCACTTCACATCCACAATTAAGAACTTACACATACATAATTTCCAAAGCTCTTGAAGCATTGCCACTTGGATTGGAATGTTGCTTCCGGTGAACCCAAAATTTTCTGGATGCGAAACTGAAACCGATAAACCCACATGCCTTCTGCTAGGGGTGTGTCCTAAGAGTTTGGCACCCTCTTTGGACTATGTCCCAGTTCGCTGTTGAGAAAAAGTTTCACGTTGTGCTGCATCCTTTATGATGTCGCCCGCACCTGTGGTTTGTTTTGAGAATTCATCCTCTCGGATGCTCTAGACAAAGACTGAGATAAAACTCATTAGCTTAAAATGCAATTCAAATGGAGAGATAGTGTCTTTTATCGTGTTGACACTTAATTTCTCTTCTAGAACATTTGACGACAACTCCATCGGATTAGACATAAAACAAATAAAGCTTGTGTCTCATATTTGCCATACAATCTTCAATGAACTCTTCTTTTGACATCAAAGTAATAAAATAGGCTGATGTAATATGTTGATAGTTCTCTTGATGTCGTTGTTGCAAAGAAAAATGATGTAGTCGATGTTGATCTTCTTGTGATGGGTAAATCTTTCTCTTGTGATGTATAACTCATTTCTCTTGTGATGCATGAAAATAATGCTTCCTTGAAAAATACAGATGATGCTTTATTGAAATACATATGTCCATTACAACTCATGATTCGTTAATGATCCAACTGTAACAAGGAGGATGACTCGATAATACTCCAACTGTAAGGAGGTGGATGGCTCGATAATATTTCAACAGTAACGAGGTGGATGACTCGATAATATTCAAACTGTAACGAGGTGGAGGCTCGATAATATTCCAATTGTAACGATGTGGATAGCTCGATAATATTCCAACTGTAACATGTTGGATGGCTCAATAATATTACAACTATAACGAGGTAGATGGCTCGATAATATTCCAATTGTAACGAGGTGGATGCTCGATAATATTCCCACTGTAACGAGGTGGATGGCTCGATAATATTTCAACATAGTTCAAAATAGGAACCTGAAATGGATAAACAAATATACGAACCACTTATGGGGTGGATCACCCAACAAAACTATATACTAAAGTCTTTTATCAGCCATTCAAAACACATAATCCACTTCTGGGATGGATACCCAACAAATTTTGAAATCTTGACCCTGACATTGTCAAGAAACATGTATGCCTAAATTGCTACGTGACAAATCATATTAAAAAACTATATTAACGTATATGTACGTCACAACTACGACTCTCTCTTTAAAAAAGAGAATTATCGAGGTGAATGACTTAATTCTTTCATACGAAGATTAAAGTCACTTCCGTCTTCCTTGACAAACTCAACAAAATTTGAGTTTGTTGCCGACATCTTCAATCGTTATCAAAACTTGTAATGATTTGATAAATTTGACTGTCATGAGGATATAATGATCTCCAACATCTTTTCTGATGTGAAAGACTTGGTAATTTTCCGTTGCAATACTTCTAAGATAATGTCGATGCTGATCATCTTCAGATTTGATGTTGATTTAACAGATGATTCTGAATTTACCAATACTATCACCTGAAAAGTTTGATACCAAACATTAGTATCGACAATGAAGTAAAAAATAAACTAAAAGATAAAGAGATAGATTAAGTCGTTCGTCTTATCAAGATCAGGTTGTGGTGAGCCTAATTGTGACTTTGATCGTGACTCGTCACTAGAGATCCTGCAATACGTTGTTTCTTAAAACTTTGAAAGAATCTATTAGCGTTTGTATTCAATATTCCTGAAAAATAAAAGGAAGTTGTTTATAAATCACTTGAGGTAACATAACGAAATGAAGATAAAATGAGATGGAAAGTTTTCAAATTTATGTTGATGAGGCCAGGAAGGGTGTAAATGACGCCTTTTGTCACGCTTGACAGCTCTACATTGCCATTTTGTGACTTCGATGTTCCTGCATACAAAGAAAAAATCTTAGTTCAAAAAACTGATTTGTGTTGGTCTTGTCTTCGTGCCCCTTCATGCAGTTGGCTTACACACTCGTCCGTCCTTTGTAATATAGTCTTGATGAAATTTTTGAGGACCCTTCTCAAAAATTCTGTCCCATTTATATGAAAAAAACTCATGTAGCTTGCTTTGATAATTCTGAGGTTGCTCATTTTGGAATTTTGAGGCCCCTCCTAAAAATTCTATCCAGTTGCATATTTCAACATGATTTCTGACTTGATTCTATTAAAATGTCATCTTGTGGAATTTTGAGATCCGCTTAAAAACCTATCCAGTTGCATTTTGATCTTCAGTCTTGACTTGTTGAAGAAGTCTATCTTCAAATGAATTTTTGAGAGGATCTCAAAAATTTTGTCCCGATTTCATAATAAAAGAAATAGAATCTTACGAGAAATATAACTGAGCCGTTGTGGTGCCTATGTATCCCTTTGATGTAGGAATCAGGTCAAATGTAGTTCCCCATCTCAAGGATTAACAAAAATAAGAAATTTTGATAAGGAAACGACCGAGGCTGACACAGGCCGCCTACGTATCTCATCTTTGACAATTTAGGTCAGACGTAGTTCATACAAGGAATGTGCGATTAAATAAAGAGATTGAATGTGCATTTTCGAAAGAAAGATAACAGTGACTTGATACACAGAATTCTGGACCATGTTGGGCATACTTCTTTCCAACCTTTGATGACGAATATCTTCAAATGACTGTGTTCAGAAGTGTCTTGTACTTGCTCTTTAGCATCTAATAAGTTATCATTTGGGGAGGCTTAATCAATATTGATTAAATTGTTCTTGATATACTCAATCTCATGGACGATTTCATAAAAGAAACTCATGAATTGCGTGAGGGTGAACAAACCCATCAATATAAAAACTTACATACCTCGAAAGAACTAAGTTCTTTGGCGAAAATCCTCAAAACTTGATGAACGCTTTAAGTTTTCTCCTTTTTCTCCTCTTGAACTTTGCCCTAACCTTCCAAACGTTTTTAGAATTAATGTAAACTGATTTCAATCAGCTTTTGACCCCTAATTTGGTGAAAAAACGTGTAAGGCTAGTGAGGTAGGGATAATACCAAAATACCACTCGTTAAAACAGATGAAATACGTTAACTAGACAGGTTGTACTCAAATGGTCATATCTCCTTCAGCCGGACATGGAATTTAGCAAATTTGGCGGCGTTGGAAAGAGGTCTCAACGACCTTAAATTTGATACCTCATGGGCCACCTAACTCATCATGTGCTGAAAGTTATGATCATTTGAAGTTTACCCAAAACTCATTATAGAAGAGTAACTTGTGCCAATCTCAATTTAGCTCTTTCTAATTTGGTTCTTTCAAAAATCGAGGTGTTACAATTTATTTTATAAAGAATATACATACATGCTACATGTTAATACTTGTCATAACTAATTTATCCACATTTTTTATCATAGATCTTGGCATATTGATTAAGTTGAACAATTAAGTTGAACAATTATATGTGTCGTGTCCAACAACTCCTAAATGATAAGCACATCTGCGGTCAGCCCTGTAAAATTTTCCCAAAGGATTGGTTGGTATTCCTTCTATAGGATGTAGCATACCTATTTCTTTCAACCTTTCATAAAGTTGAGTTTGAGATTCCCTTAATGGTGTAAATACTTTAGGAGCCTTCTTAAAGTTTGGACGAGGGAATCGATTCTGATTGACATTGTGGTGTCGATATCTCTTTTATGGAGCCGACTGCATATGGGTAACTGTGACATCTTCTTCTTTTCCTTTTGACATATTCATATCACTAATTCTGGTAGCTTTGTCATTAGTTCGCAATGCAATAAGGTTTGTGACCTTTCCAGTTTTGAAACCATCTTCCAAAGTTTCTCCCACCTTAACGATCTCAACAATATTTTGTCCCATCATGCACAACATTCTTTCATAGTACTCAGGCTTTTGAGTTCAAATAAACATTTCAGTGATCTCACGTTCTGACATGAGAGGTTTTACTCTCGTAGCCTCTTTTCTCCAACGAAGAGAGTACTCTCGATAGTTTTCTGTAGATTTCTATTTGATCTTCTCCAAATAGTAACGATCAGGGGTAACTTCTACGTTATGTCAAAATCTTTCAGTGAAATCCCTTAAGAGTGCATTCCAACTCGTCCATTGTTTTAATTCTTGTGATGTAAGCCACTCCAAAGCTTCTCCATTTAGACTTCGACTAGAGAGGCGCATCAACAATGATATATTTTTGCCAACTCCCACGAGTTGATCACAATATACTTTCAGATGTGCTAGAGGATTTCCAGCTCCATTAAAACTGATGAACTTTGGCACTTTGAACCCTTCCAGAAAGTCCAAATACGGATGAATGAATAAATTTTCGTAGTTCAGCCCCACCTCTTCTGAAGAGTAATCAAGTTTTTTTATCACTTTCGCAATCTCTTCCTTCATGATCTGCTTAGTATTTTCCTCTTTGGCCCTCCATTCCTTCTCCTTCTCTTTGTAGTGGTCATGTTTGGAACAACCAGTATATTGAAGGTGTGGTTCGGTGAGGCCTGGAATATCAAAAGTTACTTTTGGAGGTAAGGGTTGAGCGTTTGGTAGATTTTGAGTGCCTTGAGCAGGGGTCTGGTACATGAAAAGGGATGCTTGAGGATTATTGACGTTTAGGCTTTGAAATGGAGGGGATGTTTGAGAGTTGTTAGCATTTAGGCTTTGACATGGAAGGAAGGTTTGAGGGTTGGGATTCAGGCTTTGAAGAGGAGGTGGTGCTTGGTATGAAGTGTTGGTCTAATGAAGATTTGGAGTTGTTAAGTTGATAGTTGAGGGATTTTGAGTAGGGTTGGAGGGTGGGTTATTCTGGACATGTTCTGAGTTTGAACTCAGAGGAGGAAAATGGAGTGGAAGCCCTCCATCGCCATGAGTGTTGACATCAATAGTCGGGATATGAAAATCTTGCTTTTTCTGGAGCTCAACCCTCAACTCAGCAATCTGTTGCATTAGTTGTGCGATCAACTCATTTTGTTCAGCAGTAAAGGGATGAATTATAGCAACCTCGGTCAGACCAATATCTTCACTATTGTCAACCATTATTGCTTTTCCTTTTAATAGATCTCGGCTAGGGAGAAAACTATAAGAGCTTTGGATCACGTAAAGTACGATTGTTCGACCAACTTACCAACACAAATCAGTTCTAAGTACCTGTGAAAGAAAAATAACTCAAAAGATAAACGTGTTAGTGTTTATATGTGATAAATAATACAAGATATCACATAGAGGTGTAAACACAACAGAGTTGCTTCATTTTAAGATAAACTAGCCCACGGGTATAGAAAAATAGCTAAATAGACCAAAATTTGTCTATTTGATTTTGAGCTTAATGAGTCAGAAATGTCGACTTGAGTCGCGACAAAGTCGATTGTATTGTCGTACTTCTAATTTTTCAAATGAGATGTAACGCTAATTTCTTTGTAAGAGTTGGAAAAGATAGAATTTCTCAAAAATAGGGATCGAACCTTGAAAGGCTGCCTACGTATCTCACAGAAGAGAATTCAGGTCCTATGTATTTCAACCTTCTTTTTTACTTGAGATGACATTTTGATATTTTGTTGAGAAAAGAGAGTAAGATTGGAAGATTGAAGTTTGAGTTTTGTTGGGAAACTAAAGACTCGAAGAATAATTGGACTCGTTTTTTATAGTAACTTGATATTTGTGCTTAATAGTTATTGCACGTGCTAAACAGATTTGTGACTCTTTTGTGCCAAGGGTAGGCCTAGCGATTTGAGAGATGTATACGTCATTTGAAATATTTCATTTCCCCAAAAGTCAAATTTATACAAATTTATGAATAAACTGAATGGGGGATACATAATAGGAGAAAATAGATACAAAATAATCAATCCCGTGTAGGGGTACAATCCTAAACTAAGCTTCCATGAAAGGTCTTTCGTTCTTGGACTTTTTGTCATCTCTGAATGCCAACATCTTCCGATGCAATGGTAATTTGATTTTTCTTTGACTCAAATAAACAACTAAACTCTCAACCCCAAGAGACACTGGCTTGTTAAAGAACGTATACATCCTTCAAATTTAAACACATAAGTATGATCGTCTTTTTATTGACCAATCGGCCAAATAGACACAAGGTGGGCTTCTAATGGGCCCAACACGCCTTGGGTGTTGGGTCATCTTAGTTCAATGCGCTAAAAGGGATTTGGTTTCACTCTATGCTAGTTGACTAAGAGTTGGTTTTTGAAAAGACCGGGAACCCGAGTTGGACAAACTACGGGGTGAAATAAAATAGACGATGTTGGATTACGATAAGCCAACTATTTGTTTATCACTTCAAAATAATTCAAAAGTATTTTCTGAAGGACAGTCGTGGAAAGACACGTAACCGCCTGTTTTCCTGATGCAAACTATTTCCCATTTGCCGGCATCGATGCCAGGAAATGCAACAATTTATAATTTACAAGAATTGAAACAACTAAGTAATTAAACAAATAGCCAAATAAGTTAATTTTAAGGTTAGAACCTATTCAAATCCCCAGCAGAGTCGCCATTCTATTTTATTTAAAAATAGAAATGACTGGTTTAGAGTCGTCACTTCATTTTTAAGGTAAAATTAAGAAAATTGATTTTTCAAAATATCAAAACAGAAATCTAATGAAAATATTCAAAGGGGTTCGGGGTTCATACTAGCATTTCGAGAAGGGTTTGAAAGCACTCGAAATCCCCGCTAATACACGGTTATCCGATAATTAATTATTTGGCTAAATTCGTTTTAAAATAAAAGCTTGATTAGCTTAAGACTTGAAATTATTTTTTAGGAGGAAGGTAAATAGTATAAGGGATTTACTTAATAAAATATTTTCAAAGTAATTTAAGTGGTAAAGTAAGTATGATTATTTCGTCTTTAGAAAATCTCAAAATGACTATCTTTTTGGGAAATTGAATTAGAAAAACCCTAAAATTGACAAGAAAATGAACAATTAAACAAATATGCAAAACGAATAAAATAAAGAGAGAGAGGGTGTGGGCCCAAGTCTGGTTTCCTGTTCACTTGGACCAGCACTTGGGCCTGCTTTTGTTTTGGGCCTTTGGCCCACTTAATTCACTGATACCTGTCCTAAGAACTACCAAGTAATAATAAAGATTGCAAATGAAGGGCTTAAGCCCAAAACACAACTTGAAAATAAAGGGGTGAGCCTCTGGGCCCAAATCTTCCATGTACTCTTCTTTTGATGTCGAAGTAATAAAATAAGCTGATGTAATATGTTGACGGTTCTCTTGATGTCATTTTGGCAAAGGAAAATGAAGCAGCTTATGTTGATTTTCTTGTGATGGGTAAATCTTGATGCATATCTTTTCTCTCTCGATGCATGACTCTTCTCTCTTGCAATGCATGACTCTTTTTCCCGCGATGCATGAATCTTGTCTTGCAATGCATGAATCTCTTTCCCGTGATGCATGACTTCTTTTTTGCGATGCATGAATCCTTTTCTTGCTATGCATGCATCTTTTTCCCGTGATGCATGACTTTTTTCTCTTTCTATGCATGAATCTTTTTCCCGCAATGCATGCCTTTTTCTCTTGCTATGCATGAATCTTTCCTTTTGCTATGCATGATTTCCTTCTCTTGCAATGCATGATTTCCTTCTCTTTCTATGCATGAATTTTCTCTTGCTATCACATTTTTCTTGTAGTGTATGCATGATTTCCTATTCTTGCAATGCAAGAATCTTTTGATGATACCGAATGAAGATTATGCTTCACCCAGAAACATAAGTGATCTTCTAGGTATCTCTTGGATGGCGGTATTATCTCGATCGATAATTTAAATAAAAATGATCCTCGGAGTAATGATCATCTCATTTGACAATACGATATAAATGACTCTCCGGGTAGTGGTATCGTCTTATTGGACAATATAATATAAATAACCTTCAGGGTAAGAATACTATCATATTTGATAATATAATGCAGCTAAACGTCTTCCAAGTGTCTTTAGTTGCTGGAAAATAATAATATTGCTCTCATCATGGTTTTCGTTTATTCCATCTCCAAACATAGTTGCAATGGTCACTATGGTCCTCGCTTTGCTGAGAATTTAAATAAAATAATGTTACTCATATTCCCAATTCTTTGGTATAAGAAGCATAAAATATTTCCTGCATCCACAGAAAAATTTCAATTTTGGGGAGCTCTTCGCCCTTTTGACTTCTTCATATTCATTGAATGGTGGAATATGTTGATTTTGAGGTAAACCTATAGACTTGCATCCATAGAAAAATTTGTTAGTTTTAAAAAATAAACTGATCTGAGTCGATCTCTCCGGTTGTCTGCTTTCTTGTCTTGCTATCTCTAGTTGATTTCTTCGATCTCCCGCTTCTTGATAGATAAGACAAATTATTTTTATGCAAAGAAAATAATTGAAACATGGAGGGGAAGTTTGTAAGGAAAATAGATTTCCAAAGGTAATGTTTGGAAAAAGTCACTGCCAAGTGTCATGTCACGTCGAGCTTAATGAACGCCATTGAAGTCGATGCCTCGAGGTCTATTTGATTACTTGCTGGGAAGTATTCAAAGTTGCTCCGAACTTCCGATGAATCTTATTGAAATTTTTGAGGTAATCCTCAAAAATTTCTGTCCCTGTTGACTGTCTTGACTTATCTTTAATCGTTGGTTAGCAAATCACGGAATTTTTGAGATCCTCTTAAATTTTTGTCCATTTGCAAATTTCAAAGTAATTTCAATCTTGACTTGTTGGAGAAAATATCTTCCTCTTGAGAATTTTTGAGTTCGTCTCAAAAAATTTATCGCAGTTTCTATTGTAAGCAAAAATAGAAATCTTACGGGAGATATGACCAAACCGTTGTGGCGCCTACATATCCCATTGAGGCAGGAATCAGGTCAAACGTAGTTCCCCTCTAGGGATTAACAAAAGTAAGAAAATTTACAAAGAAACCGACCGAGGCTGACATAGGTTGCCTACGTATCTCATTCTTGAGAATTCAGGTCGAACGTAGTTCGAATACAAAAGAAACATTAAAAAAGATAAAGGGGTGACCGAGGCCGACATAGGCCGCCTACGTATCTAATTCTTGAGAATTCAGGTCAGACGTAGTTCATTAGAAGTGGCATAAAATTCTAAACAAAGCAATTACAAGCGAATAGAACAATTACAATAATTAACAGAAATACAAACTAAAATTTCACACATAGTATCTCTTGACAGCATCTGAGTTGATCGGTTTTGGCGATTCGGTGCCATCCATCTCCGACAGGATCAAGGCACCTCCAGATAATACTTTGCGAACCATGTAGGGTCCTTGCCAATTTGGTGCAAATTTCCCTTTGTACTTATCCTGATGAGGGAAAACATGTTTAAGAACCAACTGGCCGATTTCAAATATCTTGGCTTTTACTTTCTTGTGGAAAGCACGACTCATTCTCTATCGATACAGTTGGCCATGACAAACATCAACCATTCTCTTCTCATCAATCAAAGTTAACTGGTCAATCTGCTTGCGAACCCATTCAACATCACTTAATTCAGCTTCTTGGATGATTGTCAATGAAGGTATTTCAACTTCTATCGGTATAACTGCTTCTCTTCCATATACTAGAAAATATGGAGTAGCTTCAACTGATGTCCTGACAGTTGTTCGGTAACCCAGTAAAGCATACGGCAACATCTCATGCCAACCTTTGCGATTATCAATCATTTTCCTCAAAATCTTCTTTATGTTCTTACTAGCGGTTTCTACATCTCCATTCATTTGGGGGCGATAGGCGGTTGAGTTCCGATGAGTATTCCGGCAACTAGTGACTGTTGAGATTCTCTCCATTATCAGTAATGATGGATTCTGGCACTCCAAACCTACATATCAAATTGTTGCGAACAAAATCAGCTACAACCTTCTTGGTCACCGACTTATACGAAGTTGCTTCCACCCACTTGGTGATGTAGTCAATGCCAACCAAAATGAATCTGTGTCCGTTAGAGGCGACTGGTTCTATTGGACCAATGACATCCATGTCCCAAGCAACAAATGGCCAAGGAAAATCATAGCATTTAGTTCATGAGGCGGCACTGGAATCAAATCACCATGCACTCGACATTTATGACATTTCTGCACAAATTTGCAACAATCGTGCTCCATAGTCATCAAAAAATAGTCGGCTCGAAGGATCTTTCTCACCAAAGTGAGCCCATTCATGTGAGTACCACAAACTCCTGCATGTATTTGTTCCAGAAGCTTTATAGCTTCACTAGCGTCAACACATCTGAGAAGACCTAAATCTGGAGTCGTCCTACAGAGGATTTCCCCACTTGCAAAGAAATTGAGGGCCATACGACGTATTGACTTCTTCTAGTTGAACGTTGCATTCTCAGGATAAGTCATGTTCTCTAAATACTTCTTGATGTCAAAATACCAAGGCAAACCATTTGGTTCTGCTTCAACATGTGAACAATGGGCAGTCTACTCTTTTACCTCTATATCCAAGGGATTAATATAACTTGTATCTAGATGTTTAATCATCGAGGCGATGGTGGCGAGAGCATCGGCCAACTCGTTCTGTGTCCTGGAAGTGTGTCTGAATTCAATCTTGCAGAACCTTCTGCACAACTTCTATATATACTGCACGTACGGTGCGATTTTTGGGTTCTTCATGGTCCATTATCCTTGAAATTGGTGAATTAGCAAATCTGAATCCCCAATAACCAACAACTCATGCACGTTCATATCAATTGCCATCTTTAGACGGAGAATGCAAGCTTCATACTCAGCCATATTGTTCGTGCAATTAAATTGGAGTTTAGTCGCCAGTGTTGACCTGAATTTGATACTAAGATCGCTCTGATACCTTTCCCTTGATGATTCACCACTCCATCATAGAATACTCTCCAACCAGGGTATGCTTCAGAAATATCTTCACCTACAAATGCAACTTATTCATCGGGAAAATAAGTCTTGAGCGGTTCATACTCTTCATCAACTGGAGTCTCTGCAAGATGATCAGCCAAGGCCTGTGCTTTTATCACCTTCTAGGTCACATACACAATGTCAAACTCGCTCAAAAGCATTTTCCATTTAGCCAACTTCCCAGTTGGCATTGATTTCTGGAAAATAAACTTCAACGGATCCATTCGGGAAATGAGATATGTGGTATAAGAGGACAAATAATGTCTCAACTTCTGCGCAATCCAAGTCAAAGCACAGCATGTCCTCTCCAAAAGAGTGTAACGAGCCTCATATGGAGTGAATTTCTTACTCAAATAATAAATGGCTCGCTCTTTCTTCCCAGTTTTATCATGTTGACCAAGCACGCATCCAAATGCATTATCTGAGACAAATAGATATAGGAACAATAGACTTTCTTCCCGTGGAGGAACAAATACCGGTGGATTGGACAAATAGTAATTGATGGCATCAAAAGCATCTTGACATTCTCCGGTCCACTTGGTCAACGCATCTTTTTTCAGTAACTTGAAGATCGGCTCACACACCACAGTGGACTGAGCTATAAATTGACTGATGTAGTTTAACCTTCCCAGAAAACTCATCACCTCTCTTTTGGTGTTCGGAGTAGGTAATTCCTAAATCCCCTTGATCTTGGAAGGATCAAGCTCAATGCCCCTCCTACTGACTATAAATCCCAACAACTTTCCAGTCGGCACCCCAAAAGCACACTTGGCGGGATTTAACTTCAAATTGTATTGGTGTAGACGATCAAAGAATTTCTTCAAGTGAGGCAAGTGATCCGAACTCTCGCGGGACTTGATTATGACATCATCTACATACACCTTGATCTCTTTATGAATCATTTCATGAAAGATGGTTGTCATAGCTCTCATATAAGTAGCATCGGCATCACCCGATAATGATATACACCCCAAGGCGTAATGAAAGCTGTCTTTTCTTCATCTTCTTCATCCATCAGGATCTGGTGATAACCTACATAACAATCCAAAAACGACTGCATCTCATGCTTAGCGCAGTTATCAATGAGAATGTGAATGTTTGACAATGGAAAATTATCTTTCGGGCTAGCTTTGTTGAGATCTCTGTAGTCAACCCAAATTCTGATCTTTCTGTCTTTATTGGCAACCGGAACAACGTTGGCTAACCACGTCGGATATTGCATCACTTCCACTACTTGAGAGTCGATCTGCTTGGTAATCTCCTCTTTGATCTTTAAACTCAACTCGGGCTTGAATTTTTGAGTCTTTTGTTTTACTGGACTGAAATATGGATTAATCGGGAACTTGTGGGACACCATATTTGTACTCAGCCCCGACATATCTTGGTAAGACCAGGCAAATATATCAATGTATTATGTAAGCAAACGGACCAGGTCCTTTCTTTGAGCTTGAGTCAGATGGACGTTGATTCTTACTTCTTTAACACATTCATCATCTCTGGGATTTACAGTTTCAGCTTCTTCCAAATTCGGCTTGTGTTGATTCTCGAATTGTCGAAACTCACTGGCAACGTGTTCGGGTGCCTCATTTTCATCTTCATATTTCTCACATTCATCATCACCTGCCTCATTTCATTCACTCGGTTCATGACATGACTTGACATTGGCAAGTTTTAAATTAATATTACTGAAATCATAAATGAACAAAGTTAGGAAAGTAAAATATAAACAAATAAGTAAACAATTTTTTGATAAAAGAAGCTTTCATTTAAATTGTAAGACAAGCAATAACTTTGGCCACGGCTAAGGGCCATTTTGCCTTTTTAAACATCACAAGGGAATTTAAAAGCTTCAAACAAGTAAAAACTACATAAAAGGTGGGTCTCGGGCCTCTTCCGGACTACCACCGATTTTAAAAACAAACATAACACATGTCCTTTCTACCCAGATGAGTGGGAAATCAGGAGTGGTGTGGAAGTCTAATTTTGCAATTGCTCCTCAGGTTCTGCGTCACGGATGCTTGACGTCCCAGCCTCTTTTTCAATGACCACATCAATCTCCTAAAAAAGGCCTAAGATTCCTTCCCCCAAACCGTTGTCGATGACATATCCTCGCACCGGGAATGAATGGTATAGATGAGGAATTGGCCTGGCCAATGCTTGATCAACACCCTTGTTCTTAATCTTTGCTTCGTCAGCCTTTGTGGGGACATACCCCAAACCAAACTTTGCTCCTTTGGCGGGGATTTGGATAGGCTCGATAATTCCTTCACAATGCTTTCCCAACCCGAAACCCGGTTCGAAACCATTCAGGAGCATGACAATAACAATCATCTTATACACAGAAGGCATAGGAGGTTGTGGAGCCAAGTCATCACCGGTGGCATTTAACAGCTCCACCGTGTAGAAATCATAACCTCGAGAGACATCCTTAATGATTGGTGCATACCCATTGGAATGGCTCCCTTCACCATAAATGACCAATTCCTGGTCCTTCCAAACAAATTTCATTAGTTGGTGAAGGGTAGATGGCACAGGCCCAGCCATGTGGATAAACGGTCTTCCCAGAAGTAAATTATAACTTGTGTTGATATCCAGCACCTGGAACTCCGCATTAAAATCTTCAAAACCTACCTGAATATCCAAGTTTACCGCACCCAATGTGTCTCTTGTCACTCCATCAAAAGCCCCCACATTGACTTGGTTCTGGCGAAGCTTTCCAAAGTTAGATTTCAGTTATCTCATAGTCGAAAGTGGGAAAATATTAAGACCAGATCCATCATCGACCAAGACGCAATTTATTATCTTATCTCAACACATACAAGTGACGTGCAGAGATTTGTTCTGCATCTTGCCTTCAAACGGCTGCTCTTCATCGCAGAAACTGAGTCGATGTCGTCGAATAACCTGGTTTATCATAGCTGTTAGATTGTCGCTATTAGTGCCCACAGGCACATAAGTGTCATATAGATTCCTCATCAGAGCCTGCCTATGCAACTGCGAACTCATCAACAAAGCCCATACAAAAAATTTGAGTCGATGTCTTTTCTAGATGTTTCACAGTCGAATAATCTTTCGGCAACATCTTCCTCCAGAACTCTTCTTCTTCGGCTTCACTAATTGGCCTTTTGGACTGATCTTTCTTCTGTGCTCCCTGGGCTAACTCCTCTGGCGTGTAGCACCGGCCGAATCTGGTCATACCCTGGGTAACAGCTGTCTCGATCACAAGCTTTGGTCGAGTAAGAGTTTCTCGTGGCACCAAGGCAACAGCCTTCTCGGGTGTCATAATCACAAACTATTTCTTCTCTCTGATGCTCAAGGAGGACACATCCCTTTCCAATTCATCAAGAACGACTGAAACTATCGCCTTTGTTACGCACCAATCGTCATCTGTCTCTATCATATTAATAGTGACACCTCCGTGATTTGGCAAAGGAATACTATTGACGTTGGACGCAACTGTCTGGAGAGAGGCCACTTTCTGATCAATCAAGTCCTGAATCTTATGCTTCAAGTTGATACAGTCCTCGGTATCATGTCCAACACCGTTGGAGTTACACGCGCACCTCTAATCAGGCCTATAAAACTTTGAACTGGTGTCAACCGACTTGGACCCCACTGGATGAATAAATCCTGCAGCGGTCAACCGTTCAAAAAGTTGGGTCCGACTCTCAATGAGGGGAGTGAAGTTACGGGCTGGTTTTTCTCAAATCTCGGACGGGAGTCGTAGCTGCCTTGTTGGGTAGGAAGCATCTGAAGATAATTTGTGGTGTTTGGGCGGGGAGCTTGGTATCTGGGATAGGAATTTGTTGGGTAGTTTGGTTGTGGAGCTTGGTAAGTGGAAGGATTATTTTGGTGGAGCTGGGGTTCGGTACATTGGAGGAGGGGTTTGGTAATTTGTTTGAACGTTGGCACAATTGGGAG
>JAJOOS010001209.1:0-28498 GCA_029582725.1 Solanum chiquidenum | reverse complement strand
AGAAAGAAACGAAAAAAATAAAAATTAATAAAACACATTAGAGTAAAAAGTAGCATTAAAACATTTACAAAATAAAAAAGTTAATATGAAAAAGGGAATTCTTTTAACATTAAAGTTTTAATAAAAAATTTGCCTTTCACTCTCTTTGAGAAAGTGAACTACTTAATTTTTTTTTATAAAAGGAATGAAATAGCATTAGTGGTAGCTGAAAGTTGAGGTGAGTCCATTCTATTTTCCAGCAACTTAAATCCGGCAAAGTGTTGAAGAAGAAGAAAGAAACGAAAAAAATAAAAATTAATAAAACACATTAGAGTAAAAAGTAGCATTAAAACATTTACAAAATAAAAAAGTTAATATGAAAAAGGGAATTCTTTTAACATTAAAGTTTTAATAAAAAATTTGCCTTTCACTCTCTTTGAGAAAGTGAACTACTTAATTTTTTTTTATAAAAGGAATGAAATAGCATTAGTGGTAGCTGAAAGTTGAGGTGAGTCCATTCTATTTTCCAGCAACTTAAATCCGGCAAAGTGTTGAAGAAGAAGAAAGAAACGAAAAAAATAAAAATTAATAAAACACATTAGAGTAAAAAGTAGCATTAAAACATTTAGAAAATAAAAAAGTTAATATGAAAAAGGGAATTCTTTTAAAATTAAAGTTTTAATAAATTTTTTTGCCTTTCACTCTCTTTGAGAAAGTGAACTACACTTTCTTTGCCACCTCAACATTAGGGAGCAAATAATTTAGCTTTAAAATAGTTTAAGGGGTGATAGGACACTCGTGAAGTTGGAGTGTGTAGTTGAGATTTCGGATATAGATTTGGAGGGGGGGGGGTTAGATCATTTTCTCTTACTAGTTGATTAAGATCACGAGTTCAGGGAAAAAACAAACTAAATATCTCAACAATAATAATAAGTTACTTTGTATAATTCTCAAATAACATCTACCTCTGTCATATTTTAATTGTTATAGTTTCCCTTTTTGGAGTCACACGATCATAATTTTGACTAACATTTTATGATGTATTTTTTCATCATATTAATTGGAATTTATAGTACTTTTTATATAGATTTTTAATATCTATTTTTTTGTTTGTTTAAAATATCGAATTAATGTAATTTAATTTAACTTTGGAAGATAGTCAAATCGACTTTCGAAAAGCGAAACATAACAATTAAAAGTAGATAAAGGGAAAATTATTTTCTTAATAAATGTGTCAAGTTAAAAATGGATAAATAAATAGAAACGGAAAGAGTATTAATTAATGAAAGATCACGCTTTCACACGTTAAGTCATAGACATAATTTTGATACAATTAAAATGTACATGTTTAGATTTTTCATAAAGATTCTATAGATTATAATAGTTAACAATTAAATATAGTTTAAAAAAATGATCTAAAATAATTGTTTTTAAATTCTCAAATAATAACCAGGTCATATAAATCAAATGATATCCACATCAATGATGCAAATTTTAATAAAGTATTTACATGTAATGCTGTTAATTAATTATATGATCGATGTGCAAGAAGAGTTGACTTCATGCACAAGATATTCTTCTACTGAAAAGAATATTGTTGGTACATGTGGATAATTGTTACGATCTAAACGATTGAGTCGTGTGGACACCTACTTTATTTTTTAAATAGGAGAATCCTTACTATTTATGAAATTAAAATTAAACTCGAATCATCGCTTAGTTAATTAAGAATAAAACTATAATGTATCAACTTAGTAAATTACATGGTCTTTGAAAAACATTCGAATTTCTGTTTTGGAACTAGTCTAAGCAGGTAATTTTTTTTTTAAAGAGAGTTTAACATTTTTATTTTTTTATTTTTATAATTATGTATTTGATATTTATATTGTAATTTGATGAAATTTGAATCCACACATTGCTGAAAATACTTTTTTTGGGTAGAGCTCTAATAGAATTTTTTTTTAAATTCGTAGAAGTAAAAATCTGATATCCCTGATTAAAAGTGTAAAAATTCAAATCATTCCTTCACAATTCATACTAATTCTTGGTATAATTAATTCTTTTTCTGAATATTAGATTACTTATTGATAATCGTTTAAAAAAAAAATTAAAGCCATTACCAAAGTTGTGAAGCCTTATTGTGAGGGGTTAGGCTTGACTCTGACTATGTCTATTCATTAAAAAAAAAGGCGTTGGCTACTAATTATAATCAATTTCAATAATATCTTCTATTAATAAATTGGGAGTCCATATATATTTCCTTTTTCTGTTGTAAATGAAAAATAATTATTCAAAAATTGATATTAAATAAAATTATTAAATAATTTCTATCTTCCTCCACGTTGCTGAATCTTTAATTGGACACTATAATTAAGTCCTAATTAATAGGATCCTAAGATCTCGTTTCATATCTTTGACAACATAATATAAGTTTTAAATATATTGAAAAGAAATTATACAAATTTTGAGTAGTTCTTTTGGCAAAAAAATAATAATATTTCTTGATAATTGATATGGTCCTATGTAGGGCATAAATATTGGAAGATCGAATCGAATCGAACTAATTTGGTTCTTAGATTTTTTGGTTCAATGCTTGTATTTTTTATATCAAAAGTTCAGTTCTTCGATTTGGTGAAATAGTTTAGAAACTTCGTGCACCAAAGAATCGAATTGACAAATATGAACTTTTAAGAATAATAAGTGTTCCATGATAACAATATCGATCCACCACTAGTCCTATCTTTATATATAGTGAAAATTAACTGACCTACCAATATGGGTTGTGGTGTAGTGGTGAGACTATTTCGCTCTTAACTAGAGGTCTTGAGTTCGATCCTTAGATAAAGAGAAAATCATGTTAGGAGCGTCATCCCAGAATGAACCCAACAGAGCGCGATCCAAATTAAGCCGGAGCTCTAATGTGGGCTCCAGACATTGGATAGGAAACAAAAAAAAAACTTATCTTAGAAGCTTATTTTTTTTTTTTATTGGTTTCCCACCTAGTCCCGTTTGATATAAAGGCTTTTGCTTAAAGGCTTTTTATTTAAAACTACTAGATTCAATTTTTTTTTGAATCTAGTAGTTTTAAATAAAAAGATTTATCAAATGTATTAAAATGTCCTTTAATCTTATAATCTTAAAGATGACATGTGAAAAGTTGAACTTAAAAAGTTATTAAAAAAATGAAACGTTTTTTTTAAAGTAATTTTTTAATTTTTTTTTTAGGATAAACAAGTTAAAACGAATGAAACAATCATTAAGAACCAACAATTGACCAAAAAGGTAATCAATACGCAAAGAACTAATCAGAGATCAAAGAAATAATGACTAATAATTTATTTATAAACTAATTTAAAATTGCAAAAAATTTGAAAATACAAAAAATCAGTAAAATATTCACATGTTTGACCAAGAAACCCATGATAAAAGGAAGACATGTAAAATGGGTAGATTGCTATTACAACAACATAAGTACATTGAATTTTAATGGTAAGAAATCACTGTCAAAATTTTCATCTTATTATTAGTGAGCGTTTGATTTTCGACCTCCTTATAATTCCCCTCGACCCAATTAAAAAAAAAATGACTTGAATCTTTAGGAATTTTTGAAGTTCTTGAAATAAGTTTTCTAACTAGTTATACCAATATGTATAGTCAACACAAATTATTTTCAACAAAATGAGTGCATGTTTGTAATTTATCGATATTATTTAAATAATATATAATTGTGTATAGATGATGTATAACTATGTATTAGAGCTGAATATACATCTAAATAATATTAAGTACTCTCCGTCCGTTCATTTTATGTGTGTTAGTTTGACAAAAAAAAATTAAAAATAAATAAGATGTAACATCTCGCACCTAGAAACGACTATAAAGAGTTCAAAATATGAAAACATTGACTTTTGGAAGGAATAAGGAAATCTGGAAATTGTCTAAGTTAAGAAATTGAGTTTTGTCCATTTTCAAACGGCCATAACTCCTAGATCAGGATGAGTTAGGAGAATTTCTTGATATGGTTGGAAAGCCCTTGGAGAGATATTTCCAACGCCGTCAAGTTTGCACGATTTCGACATCATATAAGTGAGATATGCCTTTCGGAAGTCAGGCTGTTGGATTGAGGAAAGTCCCAATCAGGGTTTAGGGAAGGGCAAAGTAGTCTTTTCTCTAGTTTATTTCCTAATTTGTTTTTAGGGATTTATTGGGGTAAAAAATTATTTTGGTCAGATTAGAAAAAAATTATATTCACGCTTAGGGCTTGGAGAAAAGAGAAAGAAATAAAGAAAGGGAGAAAAGCCAAGATTTCGCCAAGAACGTCAATCGTTTGGAGTGGAATTCGTCGGGGGTGATCCCTATTAAGGTATGTGAGATTTATTTCATTTTGGGTTAGTTCACCCACACACTAACTTGTTTCAATTCATCGATTTGGTGTTGTTTACATGTTAATAAGTGAAGTTCTTGAAGAACAATTGTCAAATTCTTGTTGGTTGAGTTGTTGATTCTTGTTGGTTGAGTTGTTGATGCTTGGGGGTTGATTTGATTCAGGTTTCCGGGTTGTTTTTCGAGTTAGATTCGTTGTATATTGAGGGTACAATTGATACTAAGTGTTTGGGGAAGGAACCATGGGAGTTTAGAGGGTTTAAAGATGAAAAACGAGAGAGAAAAGTCAGAGGTTTTCTGGGCAAGGCTAGGGGCGCCGCGCCTGCCAGAAAAGTTCCTCGAAACTTTGGCCTCTGGCGCGTCGCGCCATCCAGTACGCCACAGAAACTTCTCTGAAGTTTGAGGGCTGGCGCCCCACGCCTCTCAGAGCACCAGGGACGCCAGTTCTCCCCATTTGTTCCCCACCTTTTCGTACTTGTTCCTAAGTGATGTACTTATGTTTCTTAGTCGATTCCAACACTCTAAAGTACATCTAAACATCATGAAATCATCCATAAACATGATATCATGAACCTTGAATCCATAATTCAATTCAAGGAAAGTTAAGTTCAAAGTCAAAGAAGTTAAGAGTCAAGTCTAGAAGTTAAGAAGCAAGTCAAAGCAAAGTTTCTTAAAGTTTTCAAGGGTCTTTAACAATGTTTTAACGTTGTTTTAAGACCTAAGTTTTGAAGTTAATCAAAGAGTAAAGCTATGGTTTGAAGTTCGTTTCTCCAAAGAGATATATGGGTATTATGTATTCCCAAAGAAGTTTTAAAGAAATGTTTTCACATTTAAACAAGATTGGAAACTGAGATTTTCAAAGAGCCTTCAGGCTAGTTTTCAGAAAAGAGTAATCGCTTTCTTAATGAAGCAAGAGAGGAAACTGAGATTTTCAAGATAGCCTTTGAGCTAAGTTTTTGAGCAATTATCTCAAATCAGCAGAAAGAAATATGTTTTTAAAACTTAAGAGCCAGTACATTTTTGGGGAGTAGTATTGAGCACCGAATTGGGGGAGCGTTCAAAGAACCCACAGCCCCCATAGAACCATGTAGCCATCATGGATAGAAGAGATTCATACTTTTTAGATGAATCCTTTTCAAATTAGACTAATAGATCCATTAGGCAGTTCAGGTCCTATATTTTTGGCCGGGTATAGGATGCTCTGGCAGCGTGAGGTTGATCGTCGTATCATCACTGTAGCTCTTATGTGATGGTTGTCGGTTAGAGAAACTCCCACAACAGTTATTGTATTTTTATATACATCAGTTCATTTGTATTTCTACATATTTCTCAGATCTATTGTATCTTTGCATACACACAGAATTTATAGCATATTTTTAAACCAACTTTTCTTTATATTGCACTTGTTTTAAATTGTTGTATATTGAAATGAGTCAGTCGGGTTGAGTTGAGTTGAGCTAGGTAAGTTATTCAGTTTCTTTCAAATTTCCTTCTAGCCTATGTTGCTTAGCATCCCAACTCCCATACTCATACATTCAATGTACTGATGCCAGTTGGCCTGCATCACCTTATGATGCAGATTCAGGTAACCAGGATTAACATCCAGCGCCTCGTTGATCCAGTTGAGCAGCTCGGAGTCAGTGGTGAGCCTCCTTGCATTCAAGAGGACTCTTTTATTCGCTTTCAGTCTTTCATTTGTTAGGATATGGTGGGGTTTGTCCGAACATCCATCTCACTATTTTAGAGGCTTCATAGACAGTCAGATAGTTATTAGTGCAAATGTCTTTCTTTATCCTTCAAATGTTGTTTAATGACTTAAGTGCCATTTTGGCCAGTTTATTATCATTTAAGTTGTTTTATGATCTTATACTATGTTGATTTAAGTCTTCCGCTAAGTTAAGTAGCCAGGCCAAGGGTTCGCTTGGGGCCAACAATGGTCTCCGGGTGCCGACCACGTCCATGGTGTAGACTCGGAGCATGACAAACTTGGTATCAGAGCACAGAGTTCAAGAGTCCTAGGGAGTCTATGAAGCCGTGTCTATAGAGTCCTATTTATCGGTGTAAAGGCTCCACATCTATAATTAGAAGGCTATAACATTTAGGAAATTCTTCACTTCCTTCATATCCATCTCGTACGTTAGAGTTTATCTCTAAAAAGTTTCCCTCTAATTCTTGCTTGCGCGTGTTTTCAGATAACCATGCCTCCACGAAGAGCAGTCAGAGGTCGTCCAGCTAGGAGGAATGTTGAAGAGTAAAAGTTACCTAATGCACATGAAGTGCAACCACAAGGAGAGGTCTCTAATGCTGAGTTTAGAGAAGCTATAAGGATGCTTGGCCAAGTTGTGACCAATCAGGTTGGGCAGCAAAAAGGACCTCGGCAAGAAGAGGCTGACACTTCAAGGATTCGTGAGTTCTTGAGGATGAATTCCCCAAGTTTCACTGGTTCGAGCACTGCAGAGGACCCAGAGAATTTCATTGAGGAACTGAAAAAGGTGTTCGATGTGATGCATGTTGTTGATACTGTGAGAGTGGAGCTAGCTGCATATCAGATGAATAATGTTGCTAGGACCTGGTTTGATCAGTGGAAAAAGGGTAGAGCTGAGAATGCACCACCTGCGAGTTGGGCATGTTTTGAGGAGGCCTTCTTGGGGTGATTCTTTACCCGAGAACTAAAAGAGGCTAAGGTACGTGAGTTTCTCACCCTAAAGCATGATTCTTTGAGTGTGTATGAATATTGGTTGAAGTTCAACCAACTATCTCGCTATGCTCCTGAAATGGTTGCGGACATGAGGAGTAGGATGAGTTTGTTTGTTGCTGGTTTGGGTCGCCTGTTTTTATTTAAAAATATAATTTTAAACTGGTTTAGAGTCGCCACATAATTTTTAAGAAAAATCAAGAAAAGTACTTTTTCAAAAGATTAAAACAGAAATCTAATGAAAATATTCAAAGGGATTCGGGGTTCATATTAGCATTTAGGGAAGGGTTTGGAAGCACCCGAAATGCCCGCTAATACGCGATTATCCGGTAATTAATTATTTGGCTGAATTCATTTGACTTAATTTGAATTGAACAATTTTTATAGTTAGAACCATTTTAAAAGGAAAAAGGGGGGGAAATACGGGAATACTATCTAAGTGAGATAATTTGCAAAATTATTCTTTAAGTTTATTTAAAAGACCGATTTAGTTAAATTGTTAAGTCAAAATGGGTGTCTTTCAAGGATTTGAATTTTTTCGACCTTGAGATTAACAACAAATATTAACAAGTAAACAAACATAATCAAAATGAAGAGGGAAAGAGATTAGGGCCCAAATCTGGTTTTCCTGTCCGCTTGGGTTAGTATTTGGGCATATTTTCATTTTGGGCCTTTGGCCCAACTTTTCACTTGTCCTAAATTCTAGCAAGATAATAGATAAGTGGGCTTAGGTCCAAAAGTAATAAAATACAATCTGAATTAAGAGTGGGCCTTTGGCCCAATCTTTCAACTTCTTGATCTATTGCTTCTTTCAACTTCGGGACCTGTTCGTCAATTTTCAATGGCCGGTTGACTCGATAAAAGAATTTGAGCCTTTATGGCTTTCTTTTAATGCAAGGGAAAGGAGTGAGGTCGTGGCGAACTCGGACAGATCTACATGCAAGAAAGGAAGATATAGATTAGGATAAAGAATAATATATACAAATCCACTCGGTGACAGATAAATTCAATATAAGAAACTACCATTCACAGTTAGCACATCCAGAATCTAAACATACTAAAAGACTCTTTGACATAGGAGAAAAACTATTTGACAAGTGTTGAAATAGTAAGCACGTTCACGCAAATTGACGAGAACCAAAAGGAGACACTTTTAGCAAACTGGTCATTTAAATGTGCTTGAAAGAAAACAAGTACATGACAAAGAAATTTTACGTAGTAGTTTAAAACAAACAAAACCAACTAAGTGCCCCAGAATTGTCATAGTAACAAAACATTTGGCAAATTTAAGATATCCATAGAAGTTGGCAAAAATAAAAAAATTATACTAGTGACTAAAAGTAAATAAACAAGCTAATCGTTATAATGACAACTTCCTTATTCTAATCAATGGCTTAACATTTCTCCGAAGGAAACAAAAATCACTCCAATAACAAGATCAAACATAACTGGACAGATTTAAAACAAAACTCACCCAAACAGAACATCAAACAAAAGGGTCTGAATTCCAAATGATTTTACCTTTTTTGTGCAACGAATTGAGACGACGGGCTTGAGAGACTAACTTTACCACGTCAAACTTCGAACACGAATTGCGATCGAGAAGTACGAGCAGAAATATCGAACACACGTTGAAATTAATTCTCTTTTCTGATTTATTATAGTATATTCAGTATGTATTTCTTTAGCTATTTTGCTTAAGTTGTTCTCTGTAATTTCACTAAAAAAAATCCAACTCCTTCTCCAATTTTCTCTAACTCCAAATCCCCCCCCTCTTTAATGCCGAAACAGTAAACAATTTATATAGAAGGGAGCTAGGGTTCGATTTTGAGGGGAAAGGGATGAAAAATTTGGGTTCAAGGCCCATCGAAATTGAAAATTGAAAATCTTTCACAAATCCGGAGAGACAACCTTTTTCTGAATTTTTGCCCCATTCCGAAAGAGGAAAAGGGGATGGATGTCTGGGATTGATTCATTCGTCCTTGGGCGCGACGTTGATCAATCCCACAACCCCAAGGACTGAGATGGTGCTGCTGTACGAACCTCTGGCGAAGGAGACGTTGGGTTCGCTTCGCTTTGCGTGTGAAGAAGACGAGGGTACAAGGGTCTGGGTCGCTGTTGTTGTCATCGTTGTATGTATTTCGAGGAATTGGATGGAAAAAGGGATGGGGTCAGTTGGTACTGCTGTACGTTATTGATGTTGTTGTGGGTCTTTTTTTGTGAAGGAAGAAGAGAGTTGGGCCGGGTTAGGATAATTGGAAATGGGCTAGAAAATTGCTATTGCTGGACATTGGAGTTGTTGAAGTCAAGGTGGGCTGGGAGATTGGAGTGGGTTGCCGCATGCTGGAAAATAAAGGGAAAATGGGTTTGGGATTTGCAAGGAAATTGGAGAAAGAAAAGGCTATTGGAAAATGCCTCTTTGATTGATTAAATGGCCCAATCTTTGGGTCTTAAAGGATTGACAATCAAGCTAAATGGATGGCCGTAATTGCAATTCAAATTATAACCGATTAAGGTTAAAATATAGCCGAATTGAAATTAGTTGGCAAATTCGGCCAAAAGCTAAAAGATGAATTTAAACAAGATTAATTAACAAGCTTCTTAAGTCTAAAAAAATAAAATAATTAACTTAATCATAAACTAATCGATTTTCACATAAACTAATCAATTCAAAAAATCAAAAACTATAATTCAAATTAAAACTGAATTAATAAAATATTTATTTTAGCAAAGCAAATATCTTTGACATGATTTTCAAACACTTATAAAATATACTTATTACGTATATAATTACATGAAATATATTCATTATTCAAAGTACTATAAAAATCGAATGAAATTGTTTGAGCTAACCTTGAAACTATTTAAATTTTATAAAGCTAAATATTCTAAAACATTTAAAAATTAAGGAGCTCAAAAATTAATTTATATTGTGGAGGTCCAAAATTGGGTGTCAACAACTGTCCCTCGTTTTACTTGGATTGATGCAAGAAATTTGAGAAAAATGAAATTAACAAATCCAATTTTGATCGACCACACCTTCATCCAAAGAAAAGGGACTTGGTACGGACTTTAGGAATTATGTCCGAACCCCAAAAGTGGGTTTCCTACGTATTTCAGGTTATATGAGAATTCAGACCACTTGTAGTTTGATATGCTTAATTTCTCGCACGATTTTGAAAGAATTCAAAAGTCATTCTGATATCGAATTATAGAGGGATCGGAATGCTCGAGAATAAGATATGAGAGTGAATGTCGGAGTACAGCCGAGTTTTCAACGTTGAGCGCGCCTACATATCCCTCAACTCAGGGAATCAGGCTGCTTGTAGTTCGACTCGATCGGTTGAAGATGAGATGTATTATGCAAGATATTTTTTGGTTACGGACATAATTTCCAAAGCTCTTGGTGCATTGTCACTCAAATTGAAAAGCTGCCTCCGGTAGAGACCAATAATTTCTGGATGCGAAACTGAAACCGACAAAACCAAAGATAAACCCACATGCCTTCTGATAGGGGTGTGGTTTGATTGTGGTGGAAGTTGCTCCTCTACTCGCATCCTAAGAATTTGGCACCCCTCTTTGGACTATGTCCCAGTTCGCTGCTAAGAAAAATTTACATGTTGTGCTGCATCCTTTTTTGATGTCGTTTGCACATGTGGTTTGTTTTGAGAATTCATCCTCTCGGATGCTCTCGACAAAGACTGAGATAAAACTCATTAGCATAAAAATGCAATTCGAATGGAGAGATAGTGTCTTTCACCGTGTCGACACTTAATTTCTCTCATTGAACATTGACGTCAACTTCAATCGGGTTTGACGTAAAGAAAATAAAGCTTGTATACTATACTTACAATATAATCTTCAATGCACTCTTCTTTTGATGTTGAAGCAATAAAGTAGGTTGATGTAATATGTTGATAGTTTCTCTTGACGTCGTTGTTGACGGTTCTCTTAGAATATTCTTGCAAATGACAATGATGCAGTCGATGTTGATTTTCTTGTGATGGGTAAATCTTTCTCTTGCGATGTTTAACTCTTTCTCTTGCGATACATGACTCCTTTCTCTTGCGATGTATGACTCTTTTCTCTTGCAATGCATGACTTCTTCTCTTGCTATGCATGATTTCTTTCTCTTGCAATGCATGAATCTCTTTCCCGCAATGCATGACTTTTTCTCTTGCTATGCATGGTTTCTTCTTCTTGCTATGCATAAATCTCTTTCCCGCGATGCATGACTTCTTTTCCGCGATGCATGGAACCTTCTCTTGCTATGCATGAATCTTTTTCCCGTGATGCATGCCTTTTTCTCTTGCTATGCATGGTTTCTTCTTCTTGCTATGCATAAATATCTTTCCTGCGATGCGTGACTTATCTTCCGCGATGAATGAATCCTTCTCTTTCTATG
This sequence comes from Solanum chiquidenum, assembly GCA_029582725.1. Taxonomy (NCBI): domain Eukaryota; kingdom Viridiplantae; phylum Streptophyta; class Magnoliopsida; order Solanales; family Solanaceae; genus Solanum; species Solanum chiquidenum. The sequence continues at coordinate 17,036 of JAJOOS010001209.1, read as the reverse complement.
CATGAATCTTCTCTTGCTATGCATGAATCTTTCTCTTGCGACGCATGACTTCTTTCTCTTGCAATGCATGATTTCTTTCTCTTGCAATTCATGATTTCTTTCTCTTCTGATGATGCTATCCCTGGTACCAAACGAAGGTAATGGTTCACCGGACAACATAGGTGATCTTCTGGGTATTTTTTGGGTGGCGGTATCATCTCAATTGACAATACGATAAAATGACCATCAGAGTAATGGTATCATCTCATTCGACAATACGACATAAATAACTCTCCGGGTGGTAATATTATCGTGTCTGATAATATGATGCAGATAAACGTCCTCCAGGTATCTTTCGTTGCTGGAAGAAAAATAAAATGTCTCTCTTCGAGGTCTTCATTTGTTCCATCTCCAAACATAATTGCAATGTTCATTATGGTCCTCACCTTGTTGAGAATTGAATGAAACAATGTTATTCATATTCCAAAATCTTTGATTAAAGCAGCATAAAATGTCTCCTACATCTACAAAAAAATTGTCAATTTTGGGGAGCCTTTCTCCCTTTTGACTTCTCCATATTCATTGAATGGAAGAATATGTTGATTTTGAGGTAAATCTATAGACCTGCATCCACAGAAAAATTGTTAGTTAAAAAAATGAACTGATCTGTGTTGATCTCCTCGGTTGTCTGTTCCTTGTCTTGCTATCTCCGATTGACCGCCTCTTGATAGGTAAGACAAAATATTTTTATGCAGAAATAATTGAAACACGAAAGAAAAGTTTTAAGAAAAATAAATTTTCAAAAATAATATTTGGAAAAGGTCACTGCCAAGTGTCATGTCACGTTGAGCTTAGTGAACGTCTTTGAAGTTGATGTTCCGAGGTCTATCTGATTCTTTGCTGGGAAGTATTTAACGTTGTTTCAAACTGCCGATGAACCTTGTTGAAATTTTTGAGGTCATCCCCAAAAATTTTTGTTCCAGTTAACTGTCTTGGTGGATACCGAACTGTTGATGATCAAATGATGAAATTTTTGAGATCTTCTCAAAAATTCTGTCCCAGTTGCAAATCTTAAAGTAACTTCAGTCTTGACTTTGTTGGAGAGATCTCTTTCTTGAGAATTTTTGAGGTCCTCTAAAAAATTATGTCCCAGTTTCTATTATAAAGAGAAGTAGAAATCTTACGAGAAATATAACCAAGCCATTGTGGTGCCTATATATCCCGTTATGGTAGGAATCAGGTCAAACATAGTTCCTCCTTTCGAGGATAAACAAAAATAAGAAAATTACAAAGAAACCAACCGAGGCCGACTACGTATCTCATTCTTGAGAATTCAGGTCGAACGTAGTTCAAATACAAGAACATTTAAAAGGGATTAAGAAAGGGTGACCGAGGTCGACATAGGCCACCTACGTATCTCATTCTTGAGAATTCAGGTCGAACGTAGTTCATTACATAGGGGTAGATTCTAAACAAAGCAATTACAAGCAAATAGAACGATTACAAGGAAATAATAGAAATACAAACTGAAGCTTCACACATAGTATCTCTTGACAACATCTGAGTTGATCGGTTTTGGCCATTCGGTGCCATCCATCTCCGACAGGACCAAGGCACATCCAGATAAAACTTTGCGAACCATGTAGGGCCCTTGCCAATTTGGTGCAAATTTCCCTTTATACTCATCCTGATGAGGGAAATGCGTTTGAGAACCAACTGACCAATTTCAAATATTCTGGCTCTTACTTTCTTATGGAAAACATGAATCATTCTCTGTCGATACAGTTGTCCATGGCAAACAGTGATCATTCTCTTCTCATCAATCATTGTTAACTGATCAATCTATTTGCGAACCCACTCTACATCACTCAATTCAGCTTCTTGGATGATTCTCAATGAAGGTATTTCAATTTCTGCTGGCATAACTGCTTCTGTTCCATATACTAGCAAATATGAAGTAGTTCCAACTGATGTTCTGACAGTCGTTCGGTAACCCAACAAAGCATACGGCAACATCTCATGCCAACCTCTGCGATTATCAATCATTTTTCTCAAAATCTTCTTTATGTTCTTATTGGCGGCTTCTACAGCTCCATTCATTTGGGGATAATAAGCGGTTGAATTTCGGTGAGTAATCTTGAATTATTCACATATCTCTCTCATCAAGTGACTGTTGAGATTCGCTCCGTTATTAGTAATGATGGATTCTAGCACTCCAAACCTACATATCAAATTTGTTGCGAACAAAATCAGCTACAACCTTCTTGGTCATTGATTTATACGAAGCTACATCCACCCACTTGGTGAAGTAGTCAATGGCAACCAAAATGAATCTGTGTCCGTTGGAGGCGGCTGGCTCTATTGGACCAATGACATCCATTCCCCAAGCTACAAACGGCCAAGGTGAACTCATAGCATTAAGTTCATGAGGCGGCACTCGAATCAAATCACCATGCACTTGACATTTATGATATTTCTGCACAAACTTACAACAATCATGCTCCATAGTCATCCATAAATAACCGGGTCGGAGGATCTTCCTTGCCAAAGTGAGCCCATTCATGTGAGTACCACAAACTCCAGCATGTATTTGTTCCAGAAGCTTTGCAACTTCACTAGCATCAACACATCTGAGGAGACCTAGATCTGGAGTCCTCCTATAAATGATTTCTCCACTTGCAAAGAAATTGAGGGCCATACGACGTATTGACTTCTTCTGGTTGAACACTGCATTCTTAGGATAAGTCCCGGTCTCTAAATACTTTTTTATGTCAAAATACCAAGGCAAACCATATAGTTCTGCTTCAACATGTGAACAATGGACATGTTGCTCTTTTACCTCTATATCCAAGGGATCAATATAACTTGTATCTTGATGTTTAATCATTGAGGCAATGGTGGCAAGAGCATCGGCCAACTCATTTTGTGTCCTGGGAGTGTGTTTGAACTCGATCTTGCAGAATCTTTTGCACAACTTCTATATATACTGCACGTACGGTGTGATCTTTGGGTTCTTCACGGCCCATTCTCCTTGAACTTGATGAATCCGCCAGTCTGAGTCTCCAATCACCAGAAGCTCATGAACGTTCATATTGATTGCCATCTTTAAACCGGTGATGCAAGCTTCGTATTCAGCCATGTTGTTCGTGCAATTAAATCAGAGTTTAGCTGCCATAGGATAGTGTTGATCGGATTCTGATGCTAAGACTGCTCCAATACCTTTTCCTTGGTGATTTTCCGCTCCATCAAAGAACACTCTCCAACCAGGGTATGCTTCAAAAATATCTTCACCCACAAATACGACCTCTTCGTCGGGAAAATAAGTCTTGAGCGGTTCATACTCTTCATCAACTGGATTATTTGTAAGATGATCACCCAAGGCTTGGGCTTTTATCGCTTTCTGAGTCACATACACAATATCAAATTCACTTAAAAACATTTCCATTTAGCCAACTTCCCGATCGGTATTGCTTTCTGGAAGATATACTTCAACGGGTCCATTCTGGAAATAAGGTATGTGGTATAAGAAAACAAATAATGTCTCAACTTCTGAGCAATCCAAGTCAAAGCGCAACACGTTCTCTCCAATAGAGTGTAACAAGCTTTATATGGAGTGAACTTTTTGCTCAAGTAGTAGATGGCTCACTTCTTCTTCCCTGTTTCATTATGTTGACCAAGCATGCATCCAAATGCGTTATTCGAGATAGACAAATATAGCAACAATGGACTCTCTTCTCATGGCGGAACCAACACTGGTGATTGGACAAATAAATCTTGATGGCATAAAAAACAGTCTTACATTCTCTGGTCCACTTAGTCAGTGCATCTTTTTTCAATAGCTTGAAGATGGGATCGCACACCACAGTGGATTGAGCTATGAACCGACTAATGTAGTTCAACCTTCCCAGAAAACTCATTACCTCTTTCTTGGTCTTCGGAGGAGGTAGTTCTTGAATCGCCTTGATCTTGGAAGGGTCAAGCTCAATGCCCCTCCTATTGACTATAAATCCCAACAGCTTGCCAGCTGGCACCCCAAAAGCACACTTGGCGGGATTTAACTTTAAATTGTACGGCGTAGACGATCAAAAAATTTCCTCAAGTGAGTCAAGTGATCCGAACTCTCGCAGGATTTAATTATGACATCATCTACATATACCTCAATCTCCTTGTGAATCATATCATGAAAGATGGTCATCATAGCCCTCATATAAGTAGCATCGGTATTCTTGAGACCAAAAGGCATCACCCGATAATGATATACACCACAGGGCGTGATAAAAGTTGTCTTTTCTGCATCTTCTTCATCCATTAGGATCTGGTGATAACCCGCATAACAATCCACAAATGACTGCATCTTATGCTTAGCACAATTATCATTGAGAATGTGAACGTTTGGCAATGGAAAATTATCCTTCGGGCTAGCTTTGTTGAGATCTCTGTAGTCAACACAAATTCTAATTTTTTCGTCTTTCTTGGCAACCGAAACAACGTTGGCTAACCAAGTCGGATATTGCGTCACTTCCACTACTTGAGACTCGATCTATTTGGTAATCTCCTCTTTGATCTTTAAACTCAACTCAGGCTTGAACTTCCGAGTCTTTTGTTTTATTGGACTGAAATCTGGATTAATCGGCAACTTGTGGGACCCCATATTCATACTTAGCCCCGACATATCTTTGTAAGACCAGGCAAATACATCAATGTATTCTCTAAGAAAGCGGATCATGTCCCTTCCTTGAGCTTCAGTCAGATGAACGCTGATTCTTACTTCTTTAACACATTCCTCATCTCTGAGATTCATAGTTTCAGTTTCCTCTAAATTCGGCTTGTGTTGATTCTCTAATTGTCGAAATTAATCAGCAATAACTTCGGGTACCTCATTTTCTTCTTCATATTCCTCACATTTGTCATCACCTGCCTCATTTCTTTCACTCGATTCATGACATGACATGACATTGGCAGGTTTTAAAGTAATATTATTGAAATCATAAACGAACAAAGTTAGGAAAGTAAAATATAAACAGATAAATAAATAATTTTTTGATAAAAGAGGCTTTCATTTAAATTGTAAAACAAGAACAAACTTTGGCCATGACTAAGGTCATTTCGCAGTTTTAAACATCACAGGGAATTTAAAAACTTCAAACAAGTAAAATTGCATAAAGGGTGGGTTTCGGGCCTCTTCCGGACTACCACCGATTTTTAAAACAAATAAAAACTCATGTCCTTTCTACCCAGATGAACGGGAAATCAAGATTGGTGTGGAAGTCCAATTTTGCAATTGCTCCTCAGGTTCTGCATTACGGATGCCTGATGTCCCAGCCTCTTCTTCGATGACCGCATCAATCTCCTCAAAAAGGCCCAAGATTCGTTCCCCCAAAGCGTTGTCGATGGCATACTCCCGCATTGGGAATGACTGGTACAGATGAGGAATTGACTTGGCCAATGCTTGATCAACGCTTTTGCTCTTCACCTCTGCTTCATCATCTGTGGGGACATACCCCAAACTAAACTTTATTCCTTTGGCGGGAATTTGGATAGGCTAAAAAATTCCTTGACAATGCTTTCCCAACCCGAAACCCGGTTCGAAACCTTTCTGGAGCATGACAGTAACAATCATCTTGTACACAGAAGACATATGAGGCTGTGTAGCCAAATCATCACCGGAGGCGTTTACCAGCTCCACTATATAGAAATCACAGCCTCGGGAGACCTCATCAATGATCGAGGCGTACCCATCGGAATGGCTTCCCTCACCATGAATGACCAATTTCTGGTCCTTCCAGACAAATATTATCAGTTGGTGAAGGGTAGACAACACATCCTCGGCCATATGGATAAACGGTCTCCCTAGAAGCAAATTATAACTTGTGTTGATATCCAACACTTGGAACTCCACGTTAAAATCTGTAGGACCCACCTGAATATCCAAGTTTACCGTACCCATTGTGTATCTTTGCACTCCATCAAAGGCCCTCACATTGACTTAGTTCTGGTGAAGCTTTCCCAAGTCAGATTTCAGCTGCCTTACAGTCGAAAATGGGCAGATGTTGAGACCGGACCCATCGTCGACCAACACATGATTTATCATTTTATCTCGGCATTTGATGGTGACATGCAGAGCCTTATTGTGCATCTTGCCTTCAAAGGGCAGCTTTTCATCACAAAAGCTGATTCGATGTCCCCGAATGACCTGGTTTATCATGGCCGCTAGATTGTCACTGTTATTACCCATAGGCATATAAGTGTCATCCAAAACCCTCATTACCTATGCATTTGTGAACGCATCAACAAGACCCATACAAATATCTGAGCCGATGTCTTCTGTAGATGTTTCATAATCGAATAATCCTTCGGCTGCATTTTCCTCCAGAACTTCTCAGCTTCAGCTTCACTAATCGGCCTCTTTGTCTGGTCATTCTTCTGCCTTCTTAGAGATAATTCTTTCGGCGTGTAACATCTACCGGATCTGGTCATGCCTTGAGTGACAGCCGTTTCAATCACAAACCTCGGTCGGGCAATAGTTTCTTTTGGCACCAATGAAACAACCTTATGGGGTGTCAAAATCACAAACTCTTTTAACTCACTAATTCTTAAGGAGGCCACAACCCTTTCCAATTCATCAGGAACGACCGAAACTATCGCCTTTGTTACACACCAATCGTCATCTGTCTCTATCATATTAATAGTGACGCCTCCATGATTTGGCAAAGGATTATTGTTGACGTTGGGCGCAACTGTCTGGAGAGAGACCACTTTCTAATCAATCAATTCCTGAATCTTATGCTTCAAGTTGCTACAGTCCTCGATGTCATGCCCAACACCATTGGAGTGATACACGCACCTTTGATCGGGCCTGTAAAACTTTGAACTGGTGTCAACCGGGTTGGGCCCCACTGAATGAATAAATCCTGCAGCGGTCAACCGTTCAAAAAGCTGGGTCCGACTCTCAATGAGGGGAGTGAAGTTACGGGCTGGTTTTTTCTCAAATCTTATATGGGAGTCGTAGTTGCCTTGTTGGGGAGGAGGCATCTGACTATAATTTTTGGTGTTTGGGTAAGGAGCCTAGTATTTGGGATAGGAATTTGTTGGGTAGTTTGGTTGTGGAGCTTGGTAAGTGGAAGGATGATTTTGGTATTGTGGAGCTAGGGTTTGGTACATTGGAGGAGGAGTTTGATAATTTCTTTGAACGTTGGCATAATTGGGAGCAACTTTGCGGTAGTGGTGAGAAGGAGTCTGGTAAATCGAAGGGGGAGTTTGGTAGATAGGAGGGGGAGTATTTTGATAACTGGGAGGAGGGGTGTTTTGGTAACTGGGGGGAGGGGCATTTTGATAACTAAGGGGAGGAGCTTGATAATCAGGTTGCGCTTAACAAACTGGGTATGATCTTTGTGAAGGTCGAGAACGATCTTGGTGCGACGAGGATTTCCTTTGGGGGTTTTCCCCTCACAAGAGATAGAGGACACATCCTCTCTTTTCTTCTTCAACAAACCCGAAGATCCGAGAGAGGCAGCAACACGGGCAATCTTCCCAGTTCTCAATCCATCTTCGATGGTCTCACCTACCTTGACTATCTCAGCAAAATTTTTACAACGAGCAACATGATTCTGTCATAATATTTGGGCTCTTGCACCCACACAAACATTTCGACAATTTCCTTTTCTGACATAGGAGGTCTAACTCTAGCTGCCTCCTTTCACCATCTATATGCAAATTTTCTGTAACTTTCGATCGACTTCTGCTTCATCTTCTCCAAGGAGTAATAATCAGGAACGATCTCCACATTGTAGGCGAATCGTTCGATGAAGTCCTTAGCCAGAGCGTTCTAGCTAGACCACTGTCTTATTTCATGTGACGTAAACCATTCTAGAGCCTCTCCGTTCAGACTTCGGCTAAAAAGCCGCATTAACAAAACTTCGTCTCTCCCAACTCCCACGAGTTGGTCACATTAGGCCCTCAGGTGTGCTAAGGGGTTCCCCGTTCCTCCGAAGATGTCGAATTTTGGCACCTTGAACCCTTCTGGGAGGTCCAAATTTAGATGAATGCACAGGTCTTCGTAACTCAACCCGGCGACCTTAGGAATGCAGTTCAACTCCTTCATGGCTTTTCTAATTTCCTCCTTCATATCTATCTTGGCGGTCTCTTCCTTTGACCTCCACTCTCTCTCCCTCTTCTCATAGTGGTCGAGCTCCAAACCATGGACGTAATGCTCGTTGGGGACCGGTATTTGGAAAGTGGCTTTTTGCGGTAGTGATGGAGAAATAGAGGGACTCTGGCCATTTAAAGGGGGGTGATAGTTTTGGGGGAAAGTCTGGGGGCTGGTATACTGGTTTTGGTGAATGAAGAAAGTGTGTGGGTTATTAGCGTTTTGGCTGTGAGGGGGTAGGCCAGTTTGGTGGTTTGCATTAGGGGGAGTGAGTAGTGATTGGAGGTTGGTATTTTGAAGAGGGGGTGGTGTTTGATAAGAGGCTGAGGCGTAATGGGGTTTTTGGGTGGTAAGGTCAATGATGAAGGGATTACGAGCAGGACTTGAAGGCAGATTTTGAGCTTGTTCCACGTTAGGAGGGGGAATTTGATCTGGAGGTCTTCCGTCTGGTTGAACGTTGACAACAAAAATTGGAGGAGGCAAATCCTATTTTTTCTGTATCTCGACCCTCATCTCAGCAATTTGTTGCATCAACTGCAGGATCAGTTCATTCTAATCGACAAGGGCGGGCTGAGCTACCACGACATCAGTAAGACTGGTTTCTTCGTTGTTATCACCCATTGCTGCTTTTCCCTTTTGTGAACTTTTACTGGGGAAGGAATCTGTAGGACCTTTAGATCTATTGAAATAAGGATGATCTGCCAGTGTATCAACACAAATCAGTTCTAACTACCTGTAGAGAAAAACAACTCAAAGGCAAATATGTTAGTATTAGTTCTGGACAAATAATGCAAGATATCACATAGAAGGCATATAAACACATAAGAGTTGCTTCGTTTGAGAACATGTTAACCCATGAATAATGGGGACTGATTTTTTGAACAAACAAGAATTTGATCATTTTATTTTGAGGTTGGTGACTCAGAAAGGTTGAATTGCGTTGAGCTAAGGTCTTCTTGCTGCATCTCTCGGCATCTGTTTATGTGAGTTCAATATTTCCTTGTAGCATGAAAGGGGGAAAAGAAAATTTTAAAAGATAGGGGCTGGGCCTTAAAAGGCTGCCTACGTATCTCCAAGGAGAATTCAGTCCCTACGTAGTTCGAATAGGAAATTCTCATTTTCGTTTATTCATTTCTTGAAGATTACAAGGAAAGTAAAAAACATACAATAAAGCTCCTAAAAAATAGATAGTGCCTTCATCAAAGCTTCTTCTTCTGACTGCCGCATTAATCACGGGGGGTAAACTCAAATTGAATCTTTCCCATGTTGACGAGAGATTCCATGTCATAGCGAAACCCGAGGCACCTTCCAATCTTGTGATCTATGGCGTCATGATAAGGGCAGGGTTTCCAGATTTCAATTCCAACGGGATCAATTGCTTCATCATCCTTTCTGATAGAGGCCAAGACCCCTTTTCGAACCAACTGACTGTAGATCTCCAACAATGTTTTCTTGAAAGGCGTGAAGTAGTGACAATAAAACAAAGTGTGCTCGGTGATCGGCATACTGGGTTCTGGTTGGTCACAGGTAAGGACGGTGTTCTCACCCCACATGTACGGGATCTCCCCAACGTTGATCAGGTTGCGGATTGCTGCCTTAAGCTCCACACATTCTTCTGTAGTGTGTCCTCTTTGGTTTGGGTGGTAGGCACACATATTTTGAGAGCTTTCATGCCCAAACCCAAAAGTAATTTCTTCAAGAGGCTTCATCATGCGTGAAGCCTTAAGGTGCTCGTAAATGAGAGAACACGACACAACTCTTACCCCCACACTATGTGTCTGCTCATAAACCGGGATAGTGATTTTTTTGTCTCCTCCTTTCAGACGTCCCAGGAAGGGAGGCATGTAGATGATTTCCTCATAGACATCTTCTTCAATAGCTCTAGGGTGAGTGTCTTCGGGACCACTATTGGATTCTTGAAGAAAGAGCATTTTCCGCGTATCTTTTAAAGCCTCATGGTTATATCATTGTTGAAGACATCATGTTCCTTCCGCATAGCAACCGTTTCCTCGTTCATGATAACATATCTTGCCATCTTAGCCACCAACTCTACATTTAGTAGTACACTTTTGGCTTGCGCAGCTGCGATGGCTAGTTCTACTTCTATTCTTCTTTCTCCCATCTTTCAAATCTCCTGTTTGAATCAACGCAGTTTCATCCTTAGACTCTCCTCAGTCGTCTTCACCTCGACATTCTTGCCCTTTTCCATCTTAGCAACAATTTTACCTTTCCTGAGATGACATAGTAATGTTTTAGAATTTGGTTGTGAGATTTTATTTTTGGTTGAGAAACTCAAGCCTCAGGAAACTTTGGTCGGACATTTTGGGGTAGTGACTTGTATTTAGAATTGTGGAGATTTCAGAAAATTTTAAAAAAGGAGTGGGCTAAAAGTGTCCTCATCCAAAGCAACAGAATCACATAAACAGTTAAAGCACACAAGCATATATTGCGTGTCCTAAACAAGTAGGGGGGCCTTTTGTGCCAAGGGTAGGCCTAGCGTATCTGGAAGATATATGTGTAGAATTGAACCATTTTGTTACCCCAAAGCAAATTTTGCATATAAAATGATGTTCAAAAGAACAAAAATAAGCAGGGGAAGTAGGGAATAGACTGGAAACACAAAAGAAAAGGCCCACGCAGGGGTCATTTGCAGAGAGTACCAAAATACAAGAAAGGCAAGCCCACGCAGGGGCAATAACAACAAATACACATAGAAAAACCCACGCATGGGAGAAATCCACTAGGAGGTCCCTGATGGTCCTGCTTCTGATATGCTCCTCTTGTTCTGTGCCATGAGATGCTGAATCCTATATTGAATCATTAGCAAGTATCCGTCGCTCCGGTGGCCTTTCTCTTCCCAGTCTTCGAGACACATCCCATTTTTCTTATCTCCAATCCATAAATTGAGCTCTCCCAGATCGCTTCTCAAGCTTTCTAATTCTTGAGTCACCCTCTCAAGGGCATATTTATCCTCCTCTTGCTTTCGAAGGGATTCATTGTACATTTCCTGAGCTTCCTTTTTCACCTATCTTAATTTTATCAAAGCTTTGGACTCTTTGTCCTCCACACTACGATAAATGTTTGGAATTGGGAAGGAGATACCTTGTATATCGGTTTTCAACAAAGCTTTGTAGGTTTCATCGTACTCGGTATTAAACCGGTCCACGACAATGGTTTTGTCATCCATTAGTACTGCTTTTTTCCATTCTCTCAACATCTCTGAAGCCTCATGCACTCTATCATCCCCGATGTCGAACACATAGATATGGTAGTATGCATTTAGAGGGGTAGTTTGTCTTCTTCCGAACTGTCTTAGGACCCGAATAGATGCGTAGGGGCGGATACCCCGAATACCTGGTAGAGGGAGTATGAATTATCCGTGTCCTCGTACTATGACATTTTTTGAGATGAAGCGATCGAACATCCACTGAATATCTTCTTCTCTCAACTCGGAGAAAATCTGAGCCCATCTTCCTCTAGTCTTCCTATTTTCTAAGTCTATCCAAAACAACATATCATTCAAACCCTTAAGAGCATTATGCTCATCGAGGGTATGGAGTTCTTAAGTTTCGTGTCTCTTCACCAAGTGACTCATTATCCACCATTGGAGGAGGAGATTACAACCCTGAAAGTAACGATGTCCTTCCTTATGCCTACCCAGAGCACGATACATGTCAAAAAGGATGACGGACGCGATAGGATAATACTTCACTTGCCCTTGGTGCATATGCTCGTGGAACAGAGTGTGCGCAAGCATTATCACTCGGGTGTTGACACTGAGGCTCGGGCCGTGTGGGAAAACCATGGTGCCTAATAGTGCGATAGTAAATGCCAAAGGTCTGATCTCGTCCCATTCTCTGAAAGTGATCGTGAACTCTTGGTTGTAATTCACATAAAAGCTCGCATGCCCGAATCTAACATAGAGATCCATAAAAGAAACGCTAGAATCTTCGGCCCAGTAGGCGTAATCCTTTCGTAATCCAAGCCAATTTACAATATCCTCGAGGGTAGGCTTGTTAGGGATTATGATGTTTTCCCATTTTCTCACTCTTCCTTCAAGCCCTGTACCGACTATGTCTATTCCGTCCCAAATTTCCTCAATTGTCGGGGTGATTTCCATGGTTCCAAATTGGAACACCATTTTCTCGTTGTCCCAATAACCTGTGAGGACTTCAATCAGCTCAGGCCACCCGACCATATTGATGAGTTCTGTTAGGGCCCCTATATATTTGTTGAGGGCTCTTTTCTGAACTGTAGTGAGGTCGTTGTACCACATCTTGAGCAAAACTAGGGCCTCCACTACCATGTCGAATTTAGGAAATCGATCCATACCTACAAAATAAAGCACGGTTAAGATTCCCTCCCCCAAATAGGAAACAATCAGGTTTCCACACATACATTTTTCAAATGTTCAAATAATATGATATGTCGTTAGGTCGTGGACCTTGTACATGATTTTTGGCGATTTTACTAATGGACTTAATACACCTTGGGTATTAAGCCATATTAGGCTAATGCTTAGATTTGGATTTGATTTCGCTCTACTCTAGGTTGACTAGAATTGGTTTAGAAATGACAGTTACCGAAGTCGGACAAACAACGGGGTGAAGATTAATAAACGACGTTGGATGACCACAAGCCAACGTAATTGCCTCTTTTTCTAATACAATCTATTTGTCGTATGGCGGAATCGGATGCCATGAATGTTACAATTTAATATAAGATACAATAAATTAAACTAGTAAACAGTTAAACACGTAGCCAAATAATTAATCTTAAGATAAGAACCATTCAAATCCCCAGTGGAGTCGCCATTCTGTTTTATTTAAAAATATAATTTTAGGCTGGTTTAAAGTCGCCACTTAATTGTTAAGAAGAATCAAGAAAACTACTTTTTCAAAATATTAAAACAGAAATCTAATGAAAATATTCAAAGGAATTCGGGAAGGGTTTGAAAGCACCCGAAATGCCCGCTAATACGCAGTTATTCGGCAATTAATTATTTGGCTAAATTCGTTTGACTTAATTTGAATTGAAAAATTATTATAGTTAGAACCGTTTTAAAAGGAAAAAAAGAGATAAATTCACGAATACTATCTAAGTGAGATAATTTGCAAAATTATTCTTCAAGTTTATTTAAAAGACCGATTTTGTTAAATTGTTAAGTCAAAATGGGTGTTTTTCGGGGATTTGAATTTTTTCGACCTTAAGATTAACAACAAATATTAACAAGTAAACAAACATAATCAAAATGAAGAGGAAAAGAGATTTGGGCCCAAATTTGGTTTTTCTGTCCACCTGGTTTTTTTCACCTCTCCTAAATTCTAGCAAGATAATAGATAAGTGGGCTTAGGCCCAAAAGTAACAAAATACAATTTGAATTAAGAGTGGACCTTTGGCCCAATCTTTTCAACTTCTTGATCTATTGCTTCTTTCATCTTCGGGACCTGTTCATCGATTTTCAATGGCCGGTTGACTGGATAAAAGAATTTGAGCCTTTATGGCTCTTTCAAAATGCAAGGGAAAGGAGTGAGGTTGTGGTGAACTCGGGCAGATTTACATGCAAGAAAGGAAGATATAGATTAGGATAAAGAATAATATATACAAATCCACTCGGTGACAGATAAATTCAATATAAGAAACTATCATTCACAATTAGCACATCCAGAATCTAAACATACTAAAATACTCTTTGACATAGGAGAAAAACTATTTGACAAGTGTTGAAATAGTAAGCACGTTCACGCAAATTGACGAGAACCAAAAGGAGACACTTTTAGCAAACTGGTAATTTAAATATGCTTGAAAGAAAACAAGTACATGACAAAGAAATTTTACGTAGTAGTTTAAAACAAACAAAACCAACTAAGTGCCCCAGAATTGTCATAGTAACAAAACATTTGGCAAATTTAAGATATCCATAGAAGTTGGCAAAAATAAAAAAATTATACTAGTGACTAAAAGTAAATAAACAAGCTAACCGTTATAATGACAACTTCCTTATTCTAATCAATGGCTTAACATTTCTCCGAAGGAAACAAAAATCACTCCAATAACAAGATCAAACATAACTTGACAGATTTAAAACAAAACTCACCCAATTGAAAATATCTCAAATTCCTACCTTAAGAGAGTGATACAATAGCAACCACGAACTTCAAGTTAAGTAGAAAAATCAAAGATTTAACCATTTTGATTTTTAACAGCGTACTTAGACAAGCTTTAAGCTACATTCTGGAATTTAGCTAAACCTTAGACAAGACATAAATAAAGCAACATCAACGAGAACAAGAGAGAACTTCGAACAAAATTTTGAGCAAAGGATTCAATCCAATCATCCACTTAATTTAGATGAAAACAATCATAGGCATGGTAGAATTTATACAACAAATCAAGATGAATACAAAATGAACAACAAGCCAACCTATTTGGGCACATGGAAGCATAAACACTAGTCCAACATTTCATGCTAACAGTAGAACAAACATGGGACTAAAAAAAAGACGAAGAGAACAAGTTAATGAATGAACGAGCCATGGACAGAACGACATTCGAGTTTTGTATTAACTAGTTAAGAAAAAAAATGCTCCTATTTCGAAAGGAAAACGACATTAATAGACCAAAAGGAAAGTCAAAATAGCAACCACAGAAGTTATTTCAGCTATCCCAACCTATGTCGAGCCAAACGAGCAACCAAGCCATAGATAGAAAGTGAATAAATGCAAAAATCAAAAGAAAAGCTAGAGTTTAGAGATTCATAGTTTCAGCCTTACACTCACTAGAAAAGACTCATTTTAATCTTAAACAACTAAGACGCACTGATTCCAAACCGAACGGCCTTTCAACAGACAAAAGCCACGAACTAGGAAGAGAATATAAACATTTTTAAAAGGGTGAAAACATACTAGCAGCCCTATTTCATTTCATTTCATACCAAACAAAACATCAAACAAAAGGGTCTGAATTCCAAATGAGTTTACCTTTTTTGGTGCAACGAACTGAGACGACGGGCATGAGAGACGAACTTCACCACGACAAACTTCGAACACGAATAGCGATCGAGAAGTACAAGCAGAAATATCGAACACACGCTGAAATTAATTCTCTTTTATGATTTATTATGGTATATTCAGTATGTATTTCTTTAGCTATTTTGCTTAAGTTGTTCTCTGTAATTTCACAAAAAAAAAAATCCAACTCCTTCTCCAATTTTCTCTAACTCCAATTTTTTTTCTCCCCTCTTTAATGCTGAAACAGTAAAGAATTTATATAGAAGGGAGCTAGGGTTCGATTTTGAGGAGGAAAGGGCTGAAAAATTTGGGTTCAAGGCCCATTCCAAATTCAAAATCGAAAATCTTTCACAAATCTGGAGAGACAACCTTTTTTTTGAATTTTTGCCCCATTCCGAAAGAGGAAAGGGGGATGGATGTCTGGGATTGATTCATTCGTCCTTGGGCCCGACGTGGATCTCTCCCACAACCCCAAGGACTGAGACGATGTTACTGCTCGAACCTCTGGCGAATGAGACGTTGGGTTCGCTTTGCTTTTCATGTGAAAAAGACGAGGGTACAGAGGTCTGGGTCGCTGCTGTTGTCATCGATGTATGTATTTCGTGGAATTGGAAGGAAAAGGGGATAGGGTCAGTTGGTACTGTTGTACGTTATTGCTGCTGTTGTGGGTCTTTTTTTGTGAAGGAGGAAGAGAGTTGGGCCGGGTTAGGATAATTGTAAATGGGCTGGAAAATTGTTGTTGCTGGACATTGGAGTTGTTGAAGTCAAGGTGGGCTGGGAAATTGGAGTGGGCTACTGCATACTGGAAAATAAAGGGAAAATGCGTTTGGGATTTGCAAGGAAATTGGAGAAAGAAAAAGCTGCTGGAAAATGCAATCTTTGGGCCTTAAAGGATTGACAATCAAGCTAAATGGATGGCTGTAATTGCAATTGAAATTATAACCGATTAAGGTTAAAATTTAGTAGAATTGAAATTAGTTGGCAAATTCGGCCAAAAGCTAAAAGATGAATTTAAACAAGATTAATTAACAAGCTTCTTAAGTCTAAAAAAATAAAATAATTAACTTAATCATAAACTAATCGATTTTCACATAAACTAATTAATTCAAAATATCAAAAACTATAATTCAAATTAAAACTGAATTAATAAAATATTTATTTTAGCAAAGCAAAAATCTTTGATATGATTTTCAAACACTTATAAAATATACTTATTATGTATATAATTACATGAAATATATTCATTATTCAAAGTACTATAAAAATCGAATGAAATTATTTGAGCTAACCTTGAAACTATTTAAATTTTATAAAGCTAATTATTCTAAAACGTTTATAAATTAAGGAGCTCGAAAATTAATTTATATTGTGGAGGTCCAAAATTGGGTGTCAACAACCTGTCAAGGAAGGAGGGTCGGGCAGCAATGCCTATTTGTGACATGGACATCTCGAGGTTGATGGTCTATGTGCAGCAGGTAGAGGAAGAGAAACTGAGGGATAGATAAGAGTTTAAGAACGGGAGAGCTAAGACAGGGAATGAGTCCGGGCAGCAGAAGAGTAATGCAAATCGGTCGTCTTTCTAACATAAACAAAAGGGAGCTGCTCCATCGTCTGCTAGTGCACCTACACCTAAGAACAAGAGTGAGTACTATGGTCAAAATTCCAGAGTTAAACATGTCTATTCACAGGGTAGTGTGGCGCAAGGGGGTAGTAAGCCTCCTGCCTGCGCTAAGTGTGGTAGGAACCATTCATGTATTTGTCGTGAAGACTCCACTGGTTGTTTCAAGTGTGGTCAGAGTGGACATTTCATGCGAGAGTGTCCAAAGAACAGGCAGGATAATGGGGGCAATAGAGCCCAGTGTCACGTCCCGCCACTTCGCAGTTAAATTTTGGCACCGGAA
>JAJOOS010001208.1:0-37633 GCA_029582725.1 Solanum chiquidenum | reverse complement strand
TTGTAATCTTTTATGTGTATGTCAAGTTATTTACTTCTTCATAGTTTCAGTGATTCTCTTTAGTTTTTCTTATTTCGTCTATATACATTTGAGGGAAGAAATTGAGTTATGAGATTTTTGGCATTTATATTAGATATATGATATTAGATTAGTTTCTATAAACTATATACACAAATGTCTTCTTTATTATAAATATTAATTTAAAAGGTATAAAGTTGTAATCTTTTATGTGTATGTCAAGTTATTTACTTCTTCATAGTTTCAGTGATTCTCTTTAGTTTTTCTTATTTCGTCTATATACATTTGAGGGAAGAAATTGAGTTATGAGATTTTTGGCATTTATATTAGATATATGATATTAGATTAGTTTCTATAAACTATATACACAAATGTCTTCTTTATTATAAATATTAATTTAAAAGGTATAAAGTTGTAATCTTTTATGTGTATGTCAAGTTATTTACTTCTTCATAGTTTCAGTGATTCTCTTTAGTTTTTCTTATTTCGTCTATATACATTTGAGGGAAGAAATTGAGTTATGAGATTTTTGTCATTTATATTAGATATATGATATTAGATTAGTTTCTATAAACTATATACACAAATGTCTTCTTTATTATAAACTATATAGTAGTGTAATATATTCTATAAACCATGCCTATAAATTTAAGTGTGACAAAACCCAACCAAAATATATTCTATAAATTTCTAGTATGAATTATTTCAATTTCTTCATTGTTTTTCAGTATAATTTGGTTTTCCCCTCACTTTCTTACTTCCTTCTATTATAATACTTAATTTAGATATTATAAATAAACTTCTTGATACATATATCTATTCTTTTTGTAAATGTTGTTGATTGTATGCATTTGTTTGTTGAGTGTATTTATCCTTGTATACACTCATTTGTTCTTTTGTTTGTATTTCTAGTTTATGTATGTGTGGATATAACTAGGTCAAGCGAAAAAATCACATTGTTTGTATTTCTAGTTTATGTATGTGTGGATATAACTAGGTCAAGCGAAAAAATCACAATGTATTTAGTGAAATTTTATATGTAAATATAACGAGATTGGGTGAATAGATACACCAAATATAGAGCGAACATATATCACTCTAAAATAATAGCTATGAATTGTAATTAGTTAAACCATTGTTATGTTTGATAATTAGGCCTCAAATTATTGTTGTTTATGAAATTTGGGCTTAGTTTGGGCACAACTAGGGGTGTCAATATGGTCCAAAAATTGATGGCCCATCTTATATTAAACCCTAACCCTAGCTGTTTTTTCCCCATCTTATATAAAACCCTAGTCCTAGCAACAAGCAGCCACAATACATATCAAAATGCATAAAATAATACCATTCCCCATGATATCATCATTGATGTACTACTAAAACTTCCTGTGAAATCACTTCAAAGGTTCAAACGCGTTTGCAAATCAGGGTGTTCTTCAATTGAAGATGGCCAATTCATCAATCTTTGCCACGATCTATGCAAAAGTGATATAAATAGATGAAAATTCTTGGTGTCTTTGTTTTCCAAGAAGGATGATCATTACTACTACTCCTCCGTAGATGCTTCACTTCAACGTGATTCAGTTGTTTCTCTTGTTGAGGTAATCCCTGAAATCAACTATGATCAATTT
Source organism: Solanum chiquidenum (assembly GCA_029582725.1). Classification (NCBI taxonomy): domain Eukaryota; kingdom Viridiplantae; phylum Streptophyta; class Magnoliopsida; order Solanales; family Solanaceae; genus Solanum; species Solanum chiquidenum. Next base: position 35,984 of record JAJOOS010001208.1, on the reverse strand, counting down.
AGTAGGGTATGTATAATTTCTTGCAATGGTATAATACTTTCCATAGAAAGATTTGGCACCGCTCACTAAATTTTGTGGTTGATGAAATTTGTAAATCGATTGTTCCTGTTTGGAGAAGAATCAACAGAATAGCTAATAGCATAAAAACAGATCAAAGTAAAGTATAAATGAATTTCCTTTTATGATGAAGTTATTTTATGGAGTCCACTTACTAGAGAATCAAAAAAAAAATCCTTAGTCTAATTTTTTTTTTAAATCCTTAGACATTGTTATTTCTAGATAGAATTAAATTTGGGGACGATCCACAACTGTATGTTGTAGGAGAAAATCTTTGTTTGACTAAGTTGCGCGAAAACTCAGTTTTATATTTTGAAGTTTGGTATTTGGAAAAGAATGCATCATGGAGTAAGATTATGGTTGAATTAATAAACTATACAAATTATTATGAACTTTGTTGGATCCAAAAATGGAGACTTGGTGTTGTTGAGATATGGAATTGAATTTATGGTTTACAATTCAATAAACCATAACTTTGAATCTGATTTGGAAACAATACTTCCTGAATAGTATGAAATCGTTTTCTCTCTGACTTTTTTCTTTTTAGGGATTGAGCTAGGAATTTTTTTTTATTCTCTGATGGTCAGGTTCCACAAAACGATTAAATCATAAGGAAAAACTATAAGAATTATACCATTATCGGAAGAACTAATAAAACTTATTTTATTTAAATGATTGATTCTTGGTAGAGCTGTCAAAAAGGGCTGGACCAGCCCCACCGGATCAAGCCTCGCGGGCAAGGAATTTGAAGGGCTAGGGCGGGCCGACCCTTCATTTGTAAGGGACTGAAAATGTTCAACCCAACTCAACCCCAGAAGGGCCGAGGGTTAGGGCGGGCTAGTCCTTTTTTTTTTCTTTTCAAATTTATAATTCTATAACATCAAGAAAATGAGAAGATTTTCAAATCAAATATGACATGACAATGGTGTTGTTTCAATAACACTATAAAAAAATCTAGTGGAACTAACATGTATCTCGCATACCAGATACACGAGCGAGATAAGAGAGTGACAAGTAAGATGGGAGGGAAGCGAGGGCGCGAGATTTGTCGATGTATCCTGGATACATGCGAATCTACTTGGATAGAGTGTATCTAGAACAAATTAACCTAATTTTGAGTCCATATATTCTGAGATACATGTATCTGGACGTACCAAAATTTGGTAAGATTCATAATATTAAAGACATATGGTGTATTTAAGTAATTAGACTGTAAACTAGTGAGATTATTGTAAGTTACCCTTAAATAAAAAGTTTTGGCCCATTGGCCGACCCTGGCTCGGCCCCGATCAAGCCTCAAGGGTCAAGGAATTATATGGGTCGGACTTATATTAAGCACTAAATTTTAAATGGGCTTGAATAATTCTATCCCAACCCAACCCCAATAATGGGTTGGATCGGATCGGCCCCATAGGCAAAGCTCGTTTTGACGGCTCTAATTCCTGGTATCGGAGGCTCAAGAAGAGAGGCAACAGAATCATATTGAAGTGTAGCGTTTATATAGTAGAAATAGTCGTCCATGTTGTCAAATAGACCACCAGTCATAAAAAATTTATGACGATTTACATCACTTCTTGGTGATGCTTGATGAATTGGGGATCTTCAATTAATGAGCGTCATGATTTTACAAACGTGAATCGTAAAAGCGATTAGACTGGAAGTCTTAGAAGAATATTAATGGTAATATCATTAGGCATTTTGAAGATCTTTGGATTGAGCAATTGCTTGGTTTTGGGTAGTGCTTTGAGTTTGAGTTAATCTTATTCTATAAGGAGTATCTAAGCTCTTCTCTGTCAACATATTTGCTCCATCACTAAGGTAATCTTGCCATGTCATGTGCTTCACGAGGATAATGATCATCCTCGTGAATTACACATGCAATATACACGTATATTGCACGTGTAATGATCATTCTCGTGAATTACACATACAATATACGTATATTGCACGTGTAATTCACGAGGATGATCATTATCCTCGTGAAGCAAATGAAATGACAAGATTGTCCTCGTGATGAAGCAAATATGTTGACAGAGACGAGCTTAGATACTCCCTCTTATAGAATAAGAAAAACTCAAACTCAAAACACTACCCACGTCCAATCAATTTCTCAATCCAAAGATCTTCAAAATGACTAATGATATTCTTTTAAGGCTTCATGTCAAATTACTTTTACGATTCAAATGCATTTACAAATCATGGCGTTCTTTAATTGAAGATCCCTAATTCATCAAGCATCATTATGATATTTCTAAAAGTGATGTGAATCGTCATAAAATCTTTATGGCTGATGGTCTATGTGACAACATGAATGACTATTTCTACTCTATAGACGCTACACTTCAATATGATTTGTTTGCCTCTCTTCTTAAGCCACCGATACGAGGAATCAATCATTTAAGTAGAGTAAATTTTATTAGTTCTTCCAGTGATGATATAATTTTTATAGTTTTTTCTTATGAGTTAATCATTTTGTGGAATCTAATCATCAGACAATCAAGAAAAAAAAATCCTAGCTTAATCCCTAAAAAGAAAAAGTTGGAGAGAAAATGATTTCCTACTATTTATGGTTTGGGCTATGTTTCATCTATCAAGAATTATAAAATAGTTAGAGTAGGGAAAAAACATAACTCAATTGGTCTTTTTGAGATCGATCTGTTTTCAACGAAAAGTAACTCGTGGAAATTGATTGGCAATTTTCCTCCGTATAACTTTTTCTTCGAAGGAGACATTGTTACCACAAAAGGTATCATTTATATAATAGTGATGACAAATTTATCTAGAAGTATGAATGAATTTACTATATTAAGTTTTTGCTTGGAAAAGGAATAATTTCAAGACATATTGTTTCCAGATCAAATTCAAAAGTTCCAAGATCCAATTTTGTATATTTTAGGAGAAAATCTTTGTTTGACTAGGATACGCGATTTAGCAAGTCAAAATTTTGAAGTTTGGAATATAAAAAAAGATGGATCAATGAGCAACACATGGAGTAAGATCTTGACGATTTCATCGATGCTTTGCGGACGTTGCTTGAGGCCAGTGAGCTTAATGAAAATTAATGGATACATAATGTTTCTGAAGCATGAGGGTGATTTCGAGGGTGTCTAATTAAGTCATAAATATTATACATAAATATTAGAATTAAATCAAAACTCGTGAAATGATGATCATTATCCTTGTGAATCACATGAAATGACAAGATTGCCCTCGTAGTATCGGGTGTCTAATTAAGTCATAAATATTAGAATTAACTGGCATATTAATTCTATTTTGCACCGTGCAAGACTCGTGAGGGTCAAGTGTTTTCTATAAGAAATAAAAATAAAAAGTACATTTATAAAATAAAAATACAAAACATTTAATTAAATTTTTTGTATATATATAACTTCAAAATAATAGCTATGAATCGTAATCAAGTAAACTGTATTTGATAATAAGGCCTCAAGCTATTATTATTTCTAAAATTTTGAGCTAAATTTGGGCATAACTAGAATATGATCCGGTCCTCCCTCTCATACTTTATTATATGAGTAAAAATAAGTATATGCTCACACACGTTATGACAATTAATTTAACCCATGTTCACAAATGTGTAAAAAAAAAAGAGATTATTTTAGGTCCTTCAAATTTTTTAATTTATTTTTTCAATTGTCAAATTGAAATTTGTGTAATGAATTCACTTCTTTATTAAACAAACAACTCAAAATCGAAGCATCTACTCCATCAAACTATGCCCTGAAACCCAATAGTTTTGACCATTCTAACATGCAAAAATTGAAAAGTATATTTTTATATATCTGCATCAAGAGTTGTCAAATTTAATTTAGAGAAACATCAACGAAAAAAGAAAATTAAAATAGTACAAGATGATTTGATCATGTCAATACAAAAGATAAAGTAAATGATTACTAGACAAAAGCTAACTAGACCATGCCCATCTCTAATGTCTCTCCTTGCGTTACATCTATTTTCTTGAAATCTTAAATTCGTTTCCGTTTAGGAGAAAATAAACTTTCAACATACGGTACAATACAATTGAAGAAAAGTGATGACTCAAGCCCAGGAACTTCAACTATTTCGATTTGCTCTCCATTTGAGTTATAGACCTCGAAATCACCCTTATGCTTCAGAAGCATTATGTATCCATAAATTTTCATTAAACTCACGGGCCTCAAGCAACGTCCACAATGCATCGATGGAATCGTCAAGATCTTACTCCATATGTTGTTCATTGATCCATCTTTTATCATATGCCAAACTTCAAAATCTCGTCTAGCTAGATCGTGCATCCTAGTCAAACAAAGATTTTCTCCTAAAACATACAAAATAGGATCTTGGAACTTTTGAATTTGATCCGGAAACAAAACATCCTGAAATTGTTCGTTTTCCAAGCAAAAACTTAATATAGTAGATCTATTAATATTTCTAGATAAATCCGCCATCTCTATCATATAAACGATACCATCGATGGTAGCAATGCCCCCTTCGAAGTAAAAGCTGTTAGGAGGAAACTTGCCAATCAATTTCCAAGCATTACTTTTCGTCGAAAACAATTCGATCTCAAAATGTCCATGTGAGTTATCTTTTCCCCCTACCCTAACTATTTTATAATCATCGATAGATGAAACATATCCAAAACCATAAATAGCAGGAAATTGTCTTCTCTCTAACTTTTTCTTTTTAGGAATAGGGCTAAGAATTTTTCTTGATTCTCCGGTGGCCGGGTTCCATAAAATGATTAAATCATAAGGAAAAACTATAAGAATTATACCATTACTGGAAGAACTAATAAAACTTACTCTACTTAAGGTATTGATTTCGGGTATCGGAGTTTCGAGAACAGAGACAACAGAATCATATTGAAGTGGAGCATCTACAGAGTAGAAATAGTTGTCCATGTTGTCACATATACCTCCTGTTAGAAATATTTTATGACAATTCACATCACTTTTAGACATATCGTAGTGATGCTTAATGAATTGGGGATCTTCAATTAAAGAGCGCCATGATTTGCAGACGCATTTGAATCGTAAAAGTGATTTGACAGGAAGTCTTAGAAGAATGTTAAGGATGATATCATTAGGCATTTTTTGATGATTTTTGGATTGAGAAACTGATAGGTTCTGGGTAGTGTTTTGAGTTTGAGCTTTTGTTATTCTACAAGAGCAGTATTTAAACTTCTCTCTGTCAACATGTTTGTTTCACGAGAATAGTGATAGTCATTTCACACACTTCTGGTTGCATGTAGAAGGTTCTTCTGTCTAAACACGTGTATCCTTATTTTTCCAGCTAGAAAACCATCGTTTGACTGTAACCGTCGCGTTATTTTGTGTTCTTTTGCCAAATTTCTTGTTGTGTTCGTCCTTTCTTCCATTGCAATTAGCAAAGCAATAGCCAATTTGTTTGATATGTGTTTTCACGAGAATAGTGATAGTCATTTCACATGCTTCTGGTTGCATGTAGAAGGTTCTTCTGTCTGAACACGTGTATCCTACTTTTGCCTGCTAGAAAATCATCGTTTGACTGTAACCGTCGCGTTATTTTGTGTTCTTTTGTCAAATTTCTTGTTGTGTTCACCCTTTCTCCCATTGCAATTAGTGAAACACTAACTATTGCTCAAAAATATTTTTCAAAATATTAATTTAGTTACATTATTACAACATGAAACACAAAAAATAACCATTAAATTCTATATTAACTTTCATTACAATTACTAAATCAGAAACTTTATAAGTATATAAGTTCTGTTAAATTAAATTATATTAAATAAAGTAACTTGAGATGATGCTATGTGCTTCCCTTTTAACTTAACTCCTCATACTTCTTAATCACTTACTAAAAATAAATTAAAACAATTATTCCTAATTTTCCTTATTTGTAAATGACTTTAATTTAAGACTTTGATTCTTTGCCCTTTCTTCTTTTCTGTTCCTTCTTTTAAAAAAAATATTTCAATTTTGCCTAAAATCATAAATTGAATTTTCCTCCTTTTTTTTCTTATTTAATTTCCTTCAAATAAATCCTACATTTTACTTGAGACATAATTAATATACATAAAATCATGTCATATATTTATTAAATTAATATAAATATTAAATGCGATAAACTTTCCCCCATCCCCCCAATATAGTCATTCCAATACGATACATTTTATTGATGTGGCTTCAAATTATTTTTTCATCAGATAACTGTTTATAATTTTCAAAAATAATTATGTTGGTACAGAGCTAGTGGTTACTGACAATTATATTCTAAGTGTTTCTTATATGCCCGTTTCATTTTAATTTATTTGGCCTAATTACTTTGTTTTAACTTAACTCCTCATGCTTCTTAATCAATTATTAAAAATATATTAAAGTAATTATTCTTAATTTTCCTTATTTGTAAATGATTTAATTTAGGACTTTGATTCTTTGCTCTTTCTTCTTTTCTGTTTCTTTAAAAAAAAACTATTTCAATTTTGCCTAAAATCATAAATTGAATTTTCCTCTTTTTTTTCTTATTTAATTTCCTTCAAATAAATCCTACATTTTACTTGATACATAATTAATATACATAAAATCATGTCATATATTTATTAAATTGATATAAATATTAAATGCGATTAACTTTTGGACCCTCCCTCCCCCATCCCAATATAGTCATTCCAATACAATACATTTTATTGACGTGGCTTCAAAAAAAAAAATCATCAAACAATTGTTTTCAATTTTCAAAAATAATTATGTTGGTAAGGAGCCAGTAGTTCTAAACTATTCATGTCGATTGACTGGCAATTATATTCTAAGTGTTTCTTTTATGTCCATTTCGTTTTAATTTATTTGGCCTAACTACTTTGTTTTTTAGGTCCATTTTTTTTAAAAAAATGTTTATTTTCATTTTGACAATTCTTTAATTTTAACTTTCGACGTAGCATTTGATACAATTAAATATACTTTTACTTTTAAAATCATAAAATTCAAAGTTTTAAAAAAATAAATTCATTTCAAGTCAAAATCAAACAAACAAATTTAAATAAAGAAATTATAATTCTTAATAAATCATTTTTATATGGATGTACAAGTGAGAAAACATCATCAAAAAGTGAAAAAGTGAAAAGTTATGCTCATCTTTAGATATAGCAAACAAGACCTCCACGACCGATACGCACAGGCCACATCTGTGCAAGCCTTGGTTGATGCAGCCTGCCGTTGGTCGACGTCGTTTGTCCGATGGGCGCATGCCTTGGCTGATGCCGCCTAGCCCCGGACGTGGAACACATGTGCTGCCTACATAGACCCATATGCCCCTTGACATTTTACTTGGCCTTAGAATCGCACTCGACATCCCGAAAAACCTCTTATAGAGACATCGTTATTGAGCCTTTAACATGTCATTAGGCATGAGAAATGAACCCAACATCACGGAAGACCTCGCAATGGGGCATCGTTATTGAACAACTTTTTGATTGGCAATGCGTCAGAGAAGCTGTTATTTTGGTAGAATTAAAATAACAATAATAATATTCAATGAAATTACATATGTGAGTAAATTTTATCACCACCTTATAAAGGAAGAGAGACTGTTTTCGAAGGACCCTCGACTCAAGTGTAACAAACTTATGTGTAAAGAAGAAGACAATGAAGAGAAAATTGAAACAAAAATAAAGCACAAAAGTAGCCAAATCAACAATAAAGTCCTGTGACAATCGAAATTTCATAAACAACATACTAGAGTAGATTATTATTAACAAATAGTAACAATAAACCATGATAAAAAAAAGAAGGGAACTATAATAATACAACCAGTGTTGTCACAAACACCAACCACCCTAAGCAAAATAATACTACATTACCTTTTACCATTCTACCCTAATACGAATTCTCCATACCCTCATATCTAGGATCATATCTTCGGTAATTTGAAGCTACGTCATATCTTGTCTCATCACATTTCCCCGACATAGCATCATAATTTATTTGTTTTAAATAATCATTCTGTTAAATATTTAACTTCCGTTAATTTGAAGGATCAATATCATACATTTCAATTAAGGCAGAATGGTCTGGTGGACCCTTATACTTGTATAGGATTGTATTATGGACCCTTCTACTTATTCTTTTGTTATCTGGACCCTTGAACCCATCCAAACCCAATATTTTAAATATTTTTTTGGTTGTGGTATGGTGTGTGTTGCACAAGCACGTACGTGTTGGTCAAAAAGAAAAAAATTTAACCCACATATGATATTATATTCTACGTGGCAAATGACTTACGTTAAAAAAATTTAACCCACATATGATATTATATTCCCCTCTTCTCCTCTCCGTGATTTCTCCACTAACACGTACACGTTCGTCTGTGATTTTCCAAATCTTTGCTCAGTTGAAGCTCAGTTCCACTCTAATTTTTGTTGTAAGTTCTTACCTTTTGCGTTAGTTCTGGGTTTTTTCATTTTCTCGTGCGTATCTGTTTGATTTTAGGGTCAATTGTCATTCGATTTTCTAAATTTTTTTGGGGATTTTACTTTGGTTTGGGTGTAATGTTAGTGTAATATGCTTTCTTAGTTGATGTATGGCTTCGAGTGACTTCAATGGCATATTTCGTGAATTCGAGTAGATTCTAGAATTTATTCGTAAAATCTCAATTTCGACTAAAATTAATATTTTATTTCTGGTCAATTGTCTTGGGTATTGATAGTGTTAGTGGTCTATTGTTACAACAATTAAAGTCCTGGTAAGTTAATGGCTTTAACTGTTACAACAATCAATTATTTCCTTAAAAAAAATTAGGGCTTTTTGTGTTAGTCATGGTAAGTTTATGGTTTAACTGTAGTTGTTTTACTTTTGACTTTACAGGCATCGTAAGGTAATGACTTTAACTATAGTGACACTTCAATTTCACTATGGGAGTTGTTTTGTATCTGATCCTACTTTTGGGTATGCCAATGGAATCACTAGTGTTGAAAAGATTGATATAGCTGTAGATGAGTTGCATATTATGTTGTTTCATAAAATAGCACTGAAATTGGGTGTTGAAAATGTTGAGACATTTGAATGTAGAGTCAACAAAAAAGGTATTTTTTACATGTTAAATACTGATGCTGATGTTTTAAACTTTCTTAATGGTTTGAAGGGTGCTGATTTTGTTGATGTATATGTTGTACATCCCATTAGTATACCTTTAGTTGTTGAGGAGATACTTGTATTCCCTAGCACTAATGCTGATGTGTCCTCATCTTCACAACTAGTTAATGTTAATGTGTACTCCCCCCCCCCCCAACAAAAATAGGGTTGATCTGTCATCCTCCCCACAAATAGATAGGGCTGATGTGTCTTCATCTCAACCATTTGATGAAAATGAAAATAAGGATTTAAACTAAAATCAGTCCCTTTTAGTTGAAGAACAGTTGAAGAACAAGCCCCTGCCCCTAGAGTTGAAGAACATTCTGATTCTGATTCACTCTATGATGTTGATTAAATTATTGATGATTTGAGTGATTTGGATGAGGAGTTGCTTCAAGCTAGGCAGTCTAATATTTAATAACAAGTTAAAGAGAAGGCTGGCAGAGTAAATTTAGATGAGATACCATCTGGTTTTGTAGGTATAGTTGCTGATTTTGAAGACATTTATAAGGAGATGAGAGGGAGATTTGAAGGTAATTTGGGTGGTGATGACCCTTATTTTGATAGCTCAAATCCTGGAAGTGACATTAGTGAAGATGAAGGGGCTCCTGTTGAAAATGATGAAGTGGTAAATCCAGCACCTAGGAAGGAAAGTACAAAGATCTACTTTGATCCAACTGCTAAAAAGGTTTTATTTCAAATGTATATGGTATTTTTGAATCACATTAAGTTCAGGGAGGCACTGCAAACTTACTTTATTCAGAAGGGTGTTAATATTAAATTGAAACCTAATGAGAAGGAAATGATAAGGGCAAAATGTAAAAAAAAGGGTTGTCCTTGGCATATTCTTGAAAGTATTGATGGTAACACTGGAAACTTCAGTGTTAAAACATATTTTCCTGTCCATAAGTGTTTTAAAAGAACAAGAAACAAATTGTGTACCCCCATTTGGATTAGTAAACATTACAAGGAGAGGATTATGAGTGAGCCTACCATCAAACTGCATCAGATTCAGTCTTTGATACAAAAACAATATGGTTTGTATGTTAGTAAGACAAGTTGTAGAAAGGCAACCCTGAGAGTTATGAATGAACATATGGGAGATTTCAGAGAGGAGTTTGCTAGGTTGTATGATTATGATGAGCAATTAAAGACCACAAATCCTAGAACTATTGTATCTATTAGGACATCCAAGAATATAATTCCAGTAAAAGAGGTGCTTATGAGCTTTCATATTTATCTTGGTTCCTTAAAAAATGGATGAAAAGAAGGGTGTAGTATTAAGGATTATTGGTTTAGATTGTGCATTTCTTAAAAGTGTATGTAAAGGTGAACTGTTATCTTGCATTTCCAAAGATGGAAATAATAAGATTTACCCTATAGCATGGGCAGTAGTTGATAAAGAAACCAAGGACACATGGTCTTGATTTCTCAAGTGCATCAAACATGATTTGGAGCTTACAGAAGGTGAAGGACTAACAATGATGTCTGATATGCAGAAGGTATTACTATAGTATTTTTAAATTTATTCTTTCATTTTTGGAGTAATTGATATTTAACATTGTTGTATGTTAAATGTTCTTTATTTGACAGGGTCTTCATCTTGCACTTATTGATATATTGCCAAATGCTGTAATTAGATGGTTTGCTAGGCATATATGGGCAAACTGGAAGAAATACTGGAGGGGTGAAGAAAGGAGAAGAAAATTCTGACAGGTTGTCAGGGCATCATTTGAGGTACTTTTACACTCCAAACTTGATGACTTGAGTGAGTTAGGAGTAGGCATTGTAGAAGCTTTGTTAAAGTATAACAAAGAAGCATGGTGTAGGGCATATTTTAAAGAACATAGCAAGTATGATGTGGCTGAGAACAACATGTGTGAGACTTTCAACAGTTGAATTTTAGGTGCTAGGTTCAAATCAATAATCACTATGCTAGAGGAAATAAGAGTCAAAGTTATGAAAATAATGAATCAAATGAGAGAATTTTCAGAAAAATGGATTACTGGTGAATCACCAATGGCTATGGATATTCTTAGAAAAAATGTTGAAATTGCAGATAATTGTGAGGTAAAGTTTAATGATGATCTTGGTTTGAGATTCATGATCCACCATATAAACATGTTGCTGACTTAAAAAATAAGGTGTGTAGTTGTAGGTCATGGCAATTAAAGGAAATTCCTTGTGTCTATGCACTTACAACAATTCATTATAAGGATTGGGTTATTGAGTCATTTGTTAATCACTGGTATAAAAAGGAAACATACCTGAAATCATATAATAGGTTTATTCAACCTATGACAAATATGAAGATGTGGCCAAAAAGTGATAGACCAGCCATTGAACCACCTGAAATTACAGCCATACCAGGAAGACCAAGAAAAAATAGGAGAAAAGATAGTTATAAGCAAGTTAAAGAAGAAGTTTGTAAAGGCTACAAGGAAGGGAAGAAAAATGAAATGTTCTGTGTGTAAGACTTTTGGACATAACAAGAAATGATGTCCAACTCTGGTAAGTTGTGCTTTAATGTCTCTTTGTTACTGAATTTTACTCTTGTTATACTTTTGACTTTAATATATGTTCGTAGAAAAATGTTGCTGCTGGAATAAGTGTTGTAAGTGCTGGAACTGCTGGAACAAATGTTGCAACTTCAAATGTTGCTGCTGGAACAAGTGCTGCAACTGCTGGAAATGCCGCAACTTCAGATTTAACAAATGCTGCAATTGGAAGCAAGTCAAATGTAAATGCAGGTTGCACTCTAAGTGATGTGAGACAATTAAGTACTCAACAGTCAACTTTTAGTGTAGCTGGCCAGAAAAGAAAGACTAGCACAACTTTGAGAGGTGGTGCAACTCTTGCATATAAGAAACCAAGACCAAAAAAAGCAAAGACAACTGGTTATGGTCTCTTATTTGGATCATGTAGCAGTGTAATTGAGAGGGTATATATTTTATCATTTAAACACATTAAATTGCTTTAATTGATATTAGTTCATCTTTAAGTTAAGATTTTTGTTGTTCTCTCAGTCTGGAAATACTGATAGGGTATTACATAGTGCTACATTGTCAAGTTCAACTACTACCAATACTGATCTTGGTTACAAACCCAATGAACTAAGGTGGAAGGGAAGAGCTGCAAACGAGAGGAGAGTTACAGAAACACTCAAGGCACTCAAGGCACATATTAGATTCCCAATTAGCTTTATTTTGATTAATGACTTGATCCCAACTGTTTTGATTCTGCTATTAGGAAAACTTTGTTTTTGTATATGAATGACGCCTATATGAATTTGTGTTAAGTTGCTATTGGGAAGACTTTGTTTTTCTGTATGAATTTGTGTTTGAATGAAGTTGCTATTCAGATTTCTGAAGCAAATGCAGTCCATTTCATTATCAAATAACACCTAGTACAAATCAATATATCTTAAAAATAACGGCTAGAAACCAAATAACAACAACCACAATAACAGTGATATCAATACTAGTGTTTGATCCTTTCCTTCCCTGTCTTCTATGTCTTGCTTGTCTTCCTTGTTTTGCACGTCTTCCTTGCCATGAACTCGTTGATGGATTCTTGATGTTGTATTGTTTTTGGCATGTTGAATCGTTTGTAGCAGCCCATTGGAAGAATCCACACCCATTACCGGATGAATATAAACATTCTTCCAGGATTAGTTGGTGTTCTTGATGTCTTTAGTTCAACATATATTCCACAATAGCAACATCGAACCGTCATCGTGAAGACCAGCAAAATCAAACCAACAAAAATACAATAGAATCACACACAAAAAAAAGATGAGTAGATCGAAGGAAAAAATAAAGGCGCCAAAAGTAAAAGAGAAAAAAATTGGAGAGACAAAATCGAGAAAAAAAGGAGAAAAAGGCTCAAATTTGTCCAACAATGGTGTTGAGTGAAAATAAAGAAGAAGAGATGGCCTTTAAAGGTCAAAATCTGACCGTTAGTACCTTTTTAAGGCGTCTCACACTCTTACTTTGTGTGTATCACACGCTCCATGTGGAGTCTTTCCACATAGGATGCCATATAAAAAAAAAGTTTAAAATGTTGGGTTTGGATGGGTTCAGGGGTTCAGATGACAAAAGGGTAAATAGAAGGATTCACAATACAAACAAATACAAGTAAAAGGGTCCACCAGACCATTTGATCTTCAATTAAATAAGGACAAATTACTTAACTACACTAATTTACTTACCTTAATATCCATTTATCCCTACTTATTTCAAAAATTTCAAAAATCCCTTCTTTCCCCCAATTAATAAAATATGTAAGATACATAAAGATTTCTCGTGCACAACGCTATGTATCAAACCCTATGTATCCCCTGCACAACGCTATGTATCCCGTGCACAACGCTATGTATCAAACCTTATGTATCCCGTACACAACGCAACAACTATTAACTGGAATGTATCAAACCTTATGTATTCTGCAAATAATATTTTAAAAGAATTTTTAGTAAATAGAAAACTAGAAGGAATAGAATGTTATTTAGTACTTAAAATATGTGATTCCTATAATTTATACATTAAATAATACAAGGACTAAAATTATTATTTACCCCTAGAAAGAAATCACAAAAGTTGCATGTTTGCAGAAGGGTAGTTATGGAAATTCACATTCTTCTTTGCCGCCCCTTCCACCTTCCCATTTCCCGCCAAAAATATAGCAAAGAACACTTTAGAGAGAGAAAGGGGGAGAGAGAGAGAGAGAGATCGGAGAAGCAATGGATATGGAGTTTCCAGATGCAGCAGAGCTTGAATGGCTCGAAGCCAACGCTACTTACCCTGATGAAGAAGAAGATGACCTTGAGTTCGAAGACGAGTTTCTTCAACAACCTCCATCACCACCCGGATCCGAACAAATTGCATCCCAACCCGACCCGAAACCAACTCTCTCACTTCCCTCGAAACCTTCACTACCGAAGCCCCAACTTCAGATCAACAGTAGGAAACGGTTCCTGCCTGATGATCCAGAGTCGTTGTCGGATGATAGAAATGTAGTAGTCATCACAGAGGAGAAGAGGAGTAGAGTTGAGGATAATGATGAGGATTGGCTTAGGTATTCGCCTCCCAAGCAGCCTGAGGAGGAGGAACCTATGGTGGTTGAGCAGGAACTGGAAGAGGAACCGGAAGAGAAGATTTTAGCTAAGTATGCTTTGGAGATTGATGGGGATTGTACACCGGTGACTGGTTTGGACGGTGAGAGGGTTTATGCTAAGATATGCAGAGTTGAAGATGAAAGGGTTAAGAAGCTAGAGGTTAAGGGATATTCTACTGGTGAGTTCAATTTCTATTGTTATCTAAAAATGTTTCATTTTTCTTTATATCATGTCAAGTGCATATGCCAAGTCATTCCCCCCCCCAATGGATTAGATGCACGTATAATTTAGTATGTGTGATGAGCTATGCACTTTGTGTCTTGATTGTTGGATGTCTGAGTCTTGGTGTAATGGTTAAAGGCATAGATTTTGGGTGAAGTTTCTGCTGTAGGTTTATGAAGGAGTAAGCAAAGATGGATGCCAAACACAAAAGAATGTGTGGATAAGTGAATTTGACTATGGTTAGAATTTTTATGAAAAAGAAAGGGAATTGAAGTGTGTTAGAGTCCCATATTGATTGGGAATGAAATTTGGCAATCCCCTTCATGAACTAGCTTTTTTTGGGTTGAGTTAGGCCCAAATGCCATTTCTTTACTTGGTATGTTCATCCTTGTTTGGGCTCTTGACTGCTCCAGTTTGGCTTGGGTGTGAAAGGGGTGTTAGAGTGGGTTAGAGTTCCACATTGGTTGAGCAATGGACTGATGGTCTACTTATATGGACTTGGACAATCCTCACTCATGAGTTAAGCTTTTGGGGTTCAGAAAGGCCAACATGCCATATCTTTACAAAGTGTAAATTGATTGATTTTCATTCACATACTTCCTTTGTGCTTACTTTTACGTAGTTTTAACTTTTTGCCTGGTTCCTTCATATTTGTCCTTGTGTAATTAGATGATTGCTAATACTGGAGTTGATCAAGCATTTCAGTCCCTACTGTAAAAGCTTATGAATGTGAAAGTACTACTCCAAATCATCTTTGTTCTCTGCATAATAAGCCATCCTCTACATCTTGTTGGCATACTCTGTGTTGTTTTTTCCATCTTTTGCTTACTCAAATCTCCAAATCGCTGAATATCTAAGAGAGTGCAAATGTTATTCAGGTCTTATTCAGGAACCTGTAAGGGTTCTAATGCAAAGAGTGGAACACGACCAGTTCACAAAGGTGCGGTTTCTATCTGGCCATCCAAGCTCCACTATCATTCTATCAATCAATTAATTAATCAATTTATCAACTATGCCTCAATTCGCTCTCCAATATATAGCAAAATTTACTGAGTGATCCTGTTGAATTAAAACAGAAGAAAGATGAGAGGAGAAAATAATTCAAAATTCTCTTTGACCTTTACAGATTCCTCTCAGGTCCATGATTAGAGAACAATGAATTCATACTTCTCAATGGAATAAGTAATAACAACTAGTTATGAAATGGAAAAGGAACGCGATCAGTTCACGAGAGTTAAGTTATTGAATAAGATTTCCTAAATCTCTGAAAATATCACAACAGTTCTGAATTGTCTTGCATATTAAATGGAGGAAAACAATTCGCTACTATAAACTCCTTTTAAGAAGATGAAAAGGAGGTATCTGTCCGATCCTGTCAATTACAGTTCTTTTTGAAGTCCTGCATTGTTTTCCTTCTCTCTTTCGTTCTCTTAGGACTATTTATTTTCCGTTTTTTCTTTCTGCCCGTCGAATTTGAGAGTTACTGTACTAAATATACTAATAGTACTTCCTCATTTTATCTCGACTTGGCTTTTGAAGAAAATATCTTAGTTCCCCAAGCCCCTTTTCTTAATAGGAGGGATAATATCTTTGACGGTTCACTGGTTTTCTCTGTACCCCAATTCCCCTCCCCAATTTTCCTTTGGATGAAGTGGAGATTTTGTGAAATGAAGCATTAACCTTGTAGCAAAAGTTTCCAACAATTTTGTTCGTGCTTTTTATTTTTTATGTATAAGATCTTTGTTCCTCCTTGAAAGCTTTCCTCCTTTGTCTTGAAGGCCCTGGAAGCTAGTTCTGAAGATCTAAGTGAAGCAAATCTTCCAATAGGAGCTGTGGTGACTGAGCAACTTTGGGTGGATAAATATGCCCCTAGTTCGTTTACAGAGCTTCTCAGTGATGAGCAAACAAATCGTCAGGTACTGCATATATTAGCAATTTATTTGTTCTTATAATGGTTTCTATTTAGTACAACAAATAACATACCTAGTGTAGTCCCACAAAGTGGGGTCTGGTGAGGGTAGAGTGTACGCAGACCGTACCCCTACCTCAAAGGTAGAGAGGCTGTTTCCGATAGACCCTCAGCTCAAGAAAAACAGTCCAAAGTACATGGTTTCTATGTAGTATATTTCATTTTAAAAATCTAAGGTATTTTCACCTATCAAATCTTTTAGGTGTTTTCTTAAAGATATTCTGATTTGGAGTCTTGACTTTCTGGTCACTCTCCTGTAGGTACTAATGTGGTTGAAGCAATGGGATTCCTGCGTTTTTGGGGTTGAAATTAAGAGTACTACAGATGACGTCTTGTCATCTCTGAAACGGCATTCGTTGGCTATCCAACATCCAAGACGTTCTTCCAAGAGTTCTTTTGGAAATAGCAGAGAACCTAGAATAGACAATGAGAAAGCTCATAATGATTTGCATCCAGAGAATAGTGATTCGGACAGAATTAAGGACCTATGGGACAAGAAGCACAGAAAAGGTGGTCCTCCAGAACAGAAGGTCAGTCAAACTGGCCCTTATTCCCCTTTATTTCGTTGGTGTTTGAACCCCTGAGGTTGTAGTTGTAGGTGGATGACCCTTGCTAGGCTATCCCTCCCTTGTCAATCTTGTAATATGTGTTTGGAAGGACCCTTAGCTTGTGTGCTTTGTCGTTTGCCTTGCTCTGATTTTTTATATAAGCACATGATCAAAGAGTTGATTCTGTTCTTTTTTTTTTGTTCATTTTGCACAATATTATTGTAGACACTGCTTACCTCTCTTCTTTTGAAATATTCCTCTTATCAAATATTTAACGCCCAAGGGTGTGGCCTAGTGGTCAATGAAGTGGTTGAGAGCCATGAGGTCTCAAGCAACGGAGACAATACTAGGTAATTCTTTCCATCTGTCCTAACCTTGGTGGACAGAGTTGGTGGGAGGTGGCAGGTATCCTATGGAATTAGTCGAGGTGCGCGTAAGCTGGTCCGGACACATGCTTTTATTTTATTTTAAAATATTAGTAATTATAAGATGCTGTCAACAAACAGTGAAACCAAGGATTGTAAAACCCTTAGTAGTCGTTTGGTTTGAAGACAAGTTATGATGGTTTTAGTTATGCAAGGATTGGTTTTGTTGGGATAGGATTAGTGGTCCAGATGCCCGATGATCTCTCATTATGCACTTCCATAATTTTACATCTGTGGTCATATCCCCATTATATGACGTTAGCTACTATCCCCCCCCCCCCAATCTTCTATAGTACATATTGCATATATGGAAATTATGTTAGTTTTATACTTATCGCCTGCTTGTCCTCTGTTTTTAGTTCCTTGTTTCTTTCTCATTTTTATTCTAATTTTACTAAATTGTGAGAACCCAATTGCTTGCAGATTCTTTTGCTTTGCGGTCCTCCTGGGCTTGGGAAAACAACACTTGCACATGTTGCTGCTCAGCATTGTGGGTATCGAGTGGTTGAGGTCTTGTAACCCACTCATTCCAAACAGTCCCATATAGTTGTTCATTTAAACTTTTATCTCCTTTATATCTTATTATCACAATCATTGTCAATGAGGTTTGGTGAGAGAGTGTTAGCTCATTGCTAGTCACATTTATGAATTGTTTTGTTACCATGAAGGATCTGAAAAGGTTATTAACTTATTCTACTCTTTAGTATGTGCTAGAATGACAAGTGTACTTGACTCCACACTTAGATTCTACATCTCTAAATCCCCGGTCTCTTATTTTAAATAAAAACTTTTCTGTGAAGTTTATATTCTTTAAAGTCAGTTCAGATGAAAAAACAAATGTGCAATGCAACTCGACCTACATATTAGAAGCCTGAAACCGACAGACACTCTGCCCTGTGCCTACATTCTAGTGTATGCTTGAATTCTCTTTAGTTTCATGGATAAGACGATAAGTTGATTGCAAAACTTGATTTCCCTGCTGAATATGAGCTACACAAACTCAAAATGCCTTCATACCTACCACCAACCTTGAATATCCTTCGAATCAAATTAATATGGAGTAATAGCTGTCTATTTATCTGTTGATTGAAATGCTTCCTTTGCAGATTAATGCAAGTGATGATCGATCATCTGCCAGTATTGAAGCTAAAATACATGACGTGGTTCAAATGAACTCTGTAAATGCTGATTCAAAGCCCAAATGTTTGGTCAGTTTTAAGTTCTGTTTTTTGGTTTTAAATTTTCCTCTGATGATTAAAGCCCAAATATTTTGTCAGAATATAGTTGTGATTTTTGGTTTCAAATATTTATCAGCAGAATCTACAAACTTTTTTCTGAACCATGGTTCATCTTTTGCTGTTCTAGGTTATTGATGAAATAGATGGGGCTCTTAATGATGGAAAGGGAGCTGTTGAGGTCATCCTTAAATTGGTAATTATGTATTTGCTTTTGATGTGTTTCACCCTGGTAAATTTAGTAATCCCAGTAGGAGTGGTAACAAATTATAGCTGTAGGAAAACTGTATGTGAATCTTTTGTATTGGTATAGTAATATTACTGGCTCCTGAAGAGTCATTTGAGCTATTTCAGCTCCTTGAACCCCTCTTGCTTGTCTCATATTCAAATTTAGAAGTAAAAAGAAACTAAGATTTGTTAAGAATTTTAATTTGGACATTGATAGATTGATTTTAAGGTCTTATGTACCTACTGCTGATTAATTTTCAATGGAGTCTATATTTTACTATCTTTCTATTTTATAGCTTGAATGATACATATATGCTCAACTTTATTAGTTCATGCAGCTTATGACTCACAAATCCTTAAAATATAGTGGGAGAAACTTCCACTTGGTACTTGCTTACCACAGCAAGTTGGTCTGCTGGAACTTGATAGAAAGATAATATCAGTACTATGGAGTACTCTGTGGCACCATATGTTTTTCATAGTAATTATGAAGTGAATTTCAACCTTTGGTTGGACCTTTATTTTGAACGTATGTATGTTTCTGATAGAATAACAGTGTGTGCTTTATCAATGCAGGTTTCTGCTGAAAGAAAATTGCGTGCAGGCAAAGAAAATGAACCTGAGGGAGGAAATGCTGGGCAGAAGTCATCAAAAAAGAGGCATCATAAAACATCTTTGCTAAGACCTGTAAGAGTGAATTTGTCTAAAAATGTTCATTTGTATATTAACTTGGCTATATTCATGGCATTCTCTAATCTCAACTTGTGTGTTTCATTTGCAGATTATTTGCATATGTAATGACCTTTATGCTCCTGCCTTAAGGCCTTTGCGTCAGGTAGCTAGGTAAGTTATTGCTTAAATTTTGCAAGACATCAGATTGAAGTGCATAGATTAGCATCTAGAGATCTAAAGACTATGTCCATGAAGAAAGCCGTAGACTAAACAATCACTTTTATATGACATTTTGCTGGTTTTCATGGATTCTATAGAACTTGATTTTGAGTTTGTTAGGATTCTTATTGCTATGCACTCGCGTGCCTACCTTCAGCTGTCCTATTCTAGTTCTATGTGTCAGTTGGTTTGATTTTTTATTCTGTTGGGGCTTTAAGCACAAAGCGTAATGAAGTGTGGGCTTTAATAGAAAAAAATACAAATATATATGTGTTTAGTCCAAGACTAATAAATATAAGCATGAATAACAAATATATGGACAAAGAAATTGTAAATTTTTTACGATAAAGTGAAGTACCAATTGTTTAGTGTCTCCTCTTCAGGAAACATTCGTTCACAAATATACCTTAATGACGACACTGAAGTGCACATTAAGCGAGACAAAGCGCTCAACATGTTTTGAGCTTTGCTTTAGGGCTTAAGCGTGCTTTAAGAGTGTCTTTGACAACACTGGCCTGCGTACTAGTGGTGAGGTCATCCATGACTAGGGCACATAGAATGGGTCGATCTTGATCCTTAGTGTAAGCCCACGGTTAAAGAGAACTCTGTCCATTGTTTTCTCATGCGTCACATCTCCCTCGTACATATCCTATTATGTTATTTGTATATTTGATGTGAACTCTTTCTTCCCAAGCATCCAAAGGACTTTACTTACCCACTTATTGTATGCCTTCTCTAGGTAGATGAATATCAATGGGAGATTCTTCTTCATCTCCCTAGAAATTTCCATCGATCTTCTTAACAAACTAATACCCTTTGTTGTAGATCTACCAGACATAAATCAGTTGGTTCTATGTCACCCTTGTAATGTCCATAAGTCTATATTCTACCACCCTTCCCCAGAATTTCATGCATGACTAAGTTAATACATCCACAATAGTTTGCCTAACTGTGAATGTCACATTTATTCTTATATATTGGCATTGGCATCTGTTCACTTAGTAAATGGAATTGTGTGGTTATCCATACCACTTCGACCTCTTCAAGGCACTTCCAAACTTCTATTGGGATATTATCTGCCTAATAATCTTTCTAATTCACGTTCTTTGTTGCATCTTTTATTTCACTATACCTAATTTTACTTGTGCAGCTAAGGTTTTTGTCTGTTGTGGATGTATGAATATCTATCAAGTTATCTTTGTGATTTGTGTTAAGCAATTGATTTAAGTAGCTTCTCCATCTCTTTGATCTTATCATCTCTTAAACTTGTGTAGATCTTTAGTTCACTTAACTTGGTTCAATTATTTACTCCTCTTCTCTCCAATAACTTGAACATTTCTTTTTTCCTATCTGCATCCTAGCTTTTGGTACAGGTTGCTTAAGTTCTGTTCTGTTAATAGTCTGCTTAGTTCCTTGAGTTCCGTTAATAGTCTGCTTAGCTCCTCCATTTGTTCTCTAATACTATTCAAAAGCATTCTATCTTCTGTTGATGATAACTTACTGCACCACTCCTGTTTTGATATAATAGCTCATTGCTCCTTCAAATTCCACCACCATGATTCTTGTGGCCGAGGTAATAGGTTTCTAGACATGCTTCTTGATCAAAAGGTTTCTAGTCATGCATAGTGCTTCACTGTTATTTTCTTAATGCAACTCATTGTTTCCTGCCCCAAGGTATCTGTGTTAGCTTGTAAGTCCCATGCAACCCCTTTCAATAATTTGTCATTAAATGCTTTTGGTTTTTACCTTTTAATATCCATCATCAAATTGTTATTGCTACTTTTCTTCCTTTTCGCTTCTCTCCTTTGCTTCACATCTAGGACCAACAATCTATGTCTGGCAATTAGGGCTTCCCCTGGTGTAACGTTATAGTCCTTTAATTGATCCTTTCACTTCTTCTGGTATTGGATGAAGTTTATTTATGTATGATCCAGATTCCCTTTTTAGTCAAATGTTAACACTATCTGTTGGACACTTTCACATTTTACCTATATTATATCAAATTACATAACTAACAATGTACTTATTTATGTTGTTGGAATTGCAGGGTGCATATTTTTGTCCAACCAACTGTAAGTCGTGTTGTTAACAGGTACTTCTAAATTATCAGACGAATCCCCTGGAATCTGTTTTCCATTTTCTGTATGAATAACTGCTTGGTAGAGTATAAAGAAAAACCTACAGGGAGACTGGATTAACATCCAAGCATAAGCCGTCTTTCAGATTTAAGTAATGCAATGCTCCAACCGATTTGAGTGATTTCAAATCCTTAGGAGATTTGTAACTTGTAACTCGCCAAAGTCCTAGTAATTAGGCCATGTTGACCAGATACAATAATTAAAATTCAATGACCCAATTCCTACAGTAATGAATATGAGTGCAATTGAATTTCCTGGGGAGTTATACATTTGTGTATTGATAAGACCATTGTTCGTCATTCAGTCACAAAAGGCAAGGATTTTGAGTCAGACAAAATTGAGGATAATATCTGAATGTATAGATTTTCATTACACAAATCTCAGACATTTACAAAAGGATTTGCATTGGATTGAATTTTATGGCCTATAGAAGGATTTCAAGTTTCACTCAAATGGAGTTTAAGATACCGCAGATTGAGTGGGCTAATCAAAATCCAAAATTGCAAATCAGAATTTTTTTCTGCTATATGTATGCTATTATCTAACATGTAGAGTTAACAATTTTTATTTTGGAGTCCTATATTTCATATTGCTTCTTAGCCTATCATATTGACGAACGAGAACTCTATTTGCCATTTGGTGTAGATGTCTCAAAAGTCATGCTATATTAAATTATTAATGACCTGTATAACTCTTCCTGTCAAAGCTATTGGAAAGTTATATCTCGGCTGACATGGTGATTGCCAGAATCTGATAAAGCATCAAACACATTCTGCCCATTCACTTTAGTTTTGTGTTCTTATTTCTTGGATATGATCAAATGGGTGATTGACATTTCCATGTTATAACTCAAAAAGTGTTGACACTTTCGTGTACTCCTGAATCTTTTATGTTTTAAGAAGTATGCACATATTGGAAAGAAGCACGAGTCTTGTCCCAATTTTCAGTTGTTAGGACCTTGCTTTAATTTAGACTTATCATAGAACAATGTGTTTATTTAGCAGAGCCAGTATCTTCACAAGATATTTCTAAGTCTAACAAAGCCTAATTTAATGCGTAATTGTAGGCTCAAATACATATGTAACAGAGAAAGAGTGAAGACAAGTTCCATCGCTCTTACTGCTCTAGCAGAGTATACTGGTGAGTTCCATTCCTTCGTTTTGGTTGAAGACATCACTTATTAAATCTGAATTTCTCTCATGAGATGTGGTGTAATCATCTGAAACTAAAATTATTTGAGTTGTTCGTGAACTTAAAATTATTTGAGTTGTGAATTTATATTGTTGAGAATAGTGCCTTGATCTGCAGTTACGTCTAACTGTAACGACAGGTGACTGCAGATGTCACTAGTAGAATGATGGTATGCTTACTTTACTGATCATATCATAAAAATAAATTGTCGTTCTTGAGGGGGAAATGATTAATGATATAGATTGCAATATTTTTGTTTGTTTGTATTATTGAGAAGTCTTCTTATTGGATCTTTATTCAGCTGCTGTAATTGCTTATTTATTCAATGTCCTGCATTGTTCCTTCTTTTTGTGCTTTGAATTGTTACATCTTGCCAAATATGTTTTCCTGGGAATCAGCAACTTGAACTTGACTTCAAATATTATTTTTTTGCAGACTGTGACATAAGATCGTGCTTGAACACCCTTCAGTTTCTTAACAAGAAGAAGGAGACTCTTAATGTGGTATGGCTTTGTAGTACCATACATTTCTTTTTGTGGTATTAGTCCAATAGAGGAAAGAGGTTAAGAATTCGTCGAAAATCATACTATTATGACTTCTAAGATCAGTTTGCTTTCTTTCAAGGATGTTTTCTTTTAACTTACATCGGGGGTAGGGGAAGGGGATTACAATGTGGGGAATCGAACCCTCACCAACAAGCGAAAAGTTCAGGTAGTCAACCAACCGAGCTTAAGATTCCCCCCGAAAGATTTGGTTGAAAGTGCTTATCAGATAAAAGATTGCCTCTATCAACCCTGACTCACATTATGTGAACAATATGTAACATCTGCTAACTATCCAAGTCTGTATCTGTTTGTTTTTGACTAATCCAACTCTTCACTTATCATGCGAATTCTAGGGATACTAGCTCATGGTTCTTATCCACCACCCTTAGTTAATTCCTATGGAGCCATTGTGACATCTTTAATGACTGGTTTGTAGAGCATAATTTTTTTGCTTCAAATGCTGAAAAATGTCAAATTCAAGTAGAAAACAAGTTATACTTTCAAGGCAGATTACCAGTTAACATTATATCATGACTAAATTTGCAATTGACTTAAGTGACCTTCACTGTAATTAGGAACTTCACTGTGTAAATGTTAAATGTGTTATATAAGCTTTTCTTTAGCGCATCCTTCTATTTTCTGTTTGATGAGTGATTCATTCATTCTAAACTTAGCTGGAGCTCAGTTCTCAAGTTGTTGGAAGGAAGGATGCAACAAGAAGTGCTTTTGATATTTGGAAAGAAGTAAGCAAACTGCCTAAATCTTCAAGTTCTACTTCCATCTAACTATATATTTTGTCTTTTTGCCTTTGTGATCAATATTTTGACCCTCCGTGTTCTTCTTCTTGTTGTTTGATATTTGAAGATTTTGCAAAAGAGGAAAGTAAAGCAGACAAAGAAGTCATTTAATTGCTTCAGCAGTGTGTCCAATGACTTTGAGACACTGCACTCTCTAATATCTCATCGGTAGGTGAAAAATTGGAATACCTTCGTTTGAAGTTCTAGATTATCTAGTTAAACCTTTGATGACTCTTTAGGGGTGACTATGACTTAATTTTTGATGGGATCCATGAGAACATTTTGCAACTCCATTATACGGACCCTGTGATGCAAAAGACAGTAAGTGCATTGAGTATCAGTTACCACAATTGTTTTTCTTTGTTCTTTTTATTTCATCTGATCTTCGGCATCTAGTTTGGCAATATCTCATATATGCTAATTACTTATCTTGAAGGTCCAATGCTCAGATATTCTTGGTTGCTCAGATATATTTCATCAATACACCATGCGCACTCAACATCTCTCTCTTCAAGGTAAATGAAATACTACCATCTGCTTTCTTGAAACTTGGTATTTTTCTAAGCCTTATTTTATTATTTTTTCTTTCTGCAGTTTATCAGTCTCCTCTTGCAATGTCTATACATGGTCTTGTAGCTCAAATTGGAAAACCAAATATTGAATGGCCCAAGTCCTTCCAAAGGTACTGCTAGCTTTCCCTGGATACTAACCCTGAATATTAATAGTGGTGACTGATGTTTCTTCTCACCATAAACTGCAGATATCGAACAATGTCAATAGAAAAGAAGGAAATCTTACACTCATGGAAGAACAAGATACCACCATCCATCTCTAGGCATCTGTCAACTAAATCCTTTGAGGAAGACTTGATTTCTCCATTCCTACATATTCTGTCCCCATCAACACTGAAACCGGTAATTCTTGTTGAAGTATCTGTTTGTTTAGTTGCATTCGAGTTTTCTTTTCCTATTTAAATACATATAAAGCACTTTTGTTTTGACTATCATATTGTGTTTCCTAGGGTTTTGTCCAGTTATGCATATTTGGAAAAGGATTTTACCCAGGCTTTGTCTACTTATCATTTGTTAAGGTTGCAAGTGTATAAACATGGTGAATTTGAGTTCTGAAAAGATATTCACCATAATGGGAACGAAAACGTTTCGCTCATTTGAAATGATTTTGTGGTTACTGCCTCTTTAGGCTTCTGCTTAATTTCTTTATTTATGCTTAGGCTGGTGTTATTATGGAAACTAGGCCGAGTTAGTTATCTTTTGTGAATGTTGCAGTGAGAACTTGGGTTCACCTATTGGTGAGAATTGGAACTGATATATTCTTTCTTTTACAGGTAGCTTTGCATTTACTCTCAGAGAAAGAAAAAGCTGGTTTGGCTCAGTTAGTAAATACAATGGTTTCCTATGCCACGACGTACAAGAACATAAAATCTGATCCTTCTCTGGTTATGCATCATGGTGCTTCAGATGTATCAATGCTTGCATTGGATCCCCCAATTGGTGAATTTATAAACTTCAAGGTTAGCATGGCCAACTGCACCCATAGAAGGAAACTAGATTTGAATAGTCTTTATATCCCATCGTCGTATCAAACTGAAATGAACTTAAGATTTCATCTGTTCTCTTTGATTTGGTGTTTTGGACAGGGTTATGATTCCTGTCATATCGTTCTGGCATCAGCTGTGAAAGTTTTCTTGGTACATGAGGTAAGTAGACTACTCTCAACTGTCTGCTCAATTTTAATGCACTATGTAGCTGAAAAACAAAACTAGGTTGATACACTTTTGACACGTATATAGACCCCATACTAGTCCTGCATCAGTGAACATCAATTGGATCTCTAGGAAGTAGTTCCTCCATATATGTGTATTGAAGTGTGTGACCATCCCACCTAAAAACTTAAGCTGTTAGACAGAGCACATCCTTAATTACTTGATTTATATTATGTCTCAACACGTCCCTCACGCGTGAGCCTGATTCTTTTTCGTGGGCCAAACACATGGAAATATATTTTGGTATTTAGGTGGTGGTGAGATTTGAACCCAGAAACTTTGCCTGCTGTAGTACCATGTTGAAGTGTATGACCATCTCATTAAACAACTTAACTTGTCAAAGAGAGCGCACTTTTAATTACTTAATTTTTATTATGTCTCAACAATACACACACAAACACGTACGTGGACACCGACATTTACATGTGGTATATTGTGCTGGATATTCTCAGCGTAGAGTATAGTTGTTGGATGGCTTTGTCTCGACCCGAACTAGGGGTCGGTGACCAGCACCAACGAGCCTAGCTCTTGCCGATCGAACCTTTTTTTTTTGTTTAATGTCTCTCTCTCCCCCTTTTGCATGTATGTGCATGTGCGCCTATCTAGTTTCCATGTGACATTCTTCCTTGTCCAATTAGCATTCCTGTGATTCTCCAGAGATTCTATTTCTAGATTATGTTCCTTTTGTGGTGCATTATGGGAACTTCTTTATGTCGTATGTTCATGAATATGTCGAACATTATTTTAGGCGGAAAAGCAAAAAATTTTGCAAGGAAGTAGCAACCTTCACTCACCACCCACAGGTGCAGAAAGGCAGGACGTTTTGAGGTGTGAGAATAGCAGTACTATGTCTAAAGCATCAGCGTCGTCAGATAAAACAATACATTTCAGAGACCCTTCTAGACAAAAGCAATATGACTTGCCTAGCGCTTCTAGTCAGAATAAAAGATCTGCTGGAGGTACCACAGCTAGCGGGAAAGTGGGGTTGCCTGAAAGAAAGAAGAAAGCGTTTGTCGATTCTCGTTCCTTTTTTGACAGGTATTGTTAGCCTTACATTCCTCTATCTTCTGTTGGAATCAATCATGTGAAAACTTATTGAATCACTATCAACTTTAGTTTGATTATGTTATGGTAAATTTGAGGTAGGATAGGTCAGCCTTTTCCTCTCGTTGTTTCTGTTTCACACATGTTTTAAAGAACAAAATCAGTCCAAGTAGTTAGACTAACAAATTTAGAGTGGAAAACAATAAACAGCATATAGAAAAATCCTATTTAAGCAAAATATCTAACCCAAAATACCAAGTGAGGCATTTCCTTAGCATGTGATTCCTAGAAATAGTCACTTTCAAACTTGTCTTCTTTCAATTATCTCATGTGCAGTTCAAATAAGTGAGAGCAAGCACAAGTATTCAAGCCTATACTTATTATTAAAAACAAAGCCTGAGTACCTTATGTATGAAGGGATGAGCCTTATCCTTTGGAAATTGTGGTAGAGCAATAAGAGGCGGCAAACCTTAATTGTATGAACAAAGTTGTGTATATCTATGACGTTTAGCTTTTGGTTACATATGGAAGTTTCATAAAATTCTGTTCTGAAGACCTTTTGCTATTTTATGTACTGTGGCTGATCTCTTCACATGCATATACTTCTTTCCAATAAGCTTAAAGGATCAATATCTTTTTGTATTATGTTATGGACCATACCTCTTTGCATCATCTGGACTATTTGGTTGGAAAGAAATACGAGATGTTTTGGAAATCACATAGTCAGCTGAGACACATGTACTCAATGATGATTTTCTGTTTATCAGGTTTAGGAAGCCAAGTGACAAAACCCCTCGAGATAACGACCATGCTAAACTCAAGCAAAAATTGGAGGAGAGGGATTCACGTCCATTGTTGTTCAAATTTAACGAGGTATTTTAATCAATCTATATTCAAAACATGGTACCATTAAAAGAGTTTCGCGTCTTAACTCATACTGCTACCATCTTCCTTTAGCAATGCTGCTAGTACTATAAACTTGGCTTTTGGACAGTGAAGAAAGTGAATGTCAATTGATATTGACATTTTGTTCATTCATTCTGTACAGGGGTACACCAATGCAGTCAAGAGACCAGTAAGAATTCGCGAATTTCTCAAGTAATATATTATACAAGTCTTGTATTTTTTTAATTTTTTGTTCAAAATAGCAGTTACAATGTAGATTAATATGCTTCTAAGGTTGAAGAAAACAGAACTACCACCATGTATTTCATGCCAAAAATATTTTTTGTTGATGCATTAAAGCCTGTACATTATCAATATCATTTATGTTAAGTTGGTTTTAAATTCAATTGGAATATTACTTTTTTGTTTAATTACAAAGACAATATAATCCTTTTCCATTACTTATTCTTAAACTATATTATGTTATGGTGGAATTTAATTTCTTTCCTACCAAAACCTTCAAACACTCCAAAATTCATCAAATGCATAGGTAAAAGCCTCAAGAAATAGCACGCAAACTGCACCAGGACTATCTAACTTACCTTTATCACACAAGTCTTTTTTTCTTTTTTAAGTATTATTTTTATCATATAAAAAAGTCATTTAATTTTTCCTGAATTAACTAAAAGTTAAATTTCAACAATTTTTTTATATTTAAAAGAATTGGTTCTAAATGCTTCATGTTTAGAACAAGAAAATTGGTTAGAAAAAATTGCAGGAACTTTGCTTACTTAGTGTTAAAGAAGCAGCCATGATGAGCATTCTCTCGAAAACATGGCTGCACGCGGTCAACTCTTTCCACGTTGAAATTCACCTTTGATTATCACAAAGGCAATATGAGAATGGTTCATGATATCATGGAGAGATATAAGGACGGAAGTTCGCCATTTAATTGATAAGTGGCTTGACATTGCACTTCAGAATGGTGTAAAAGATCTAGTCTTTGAAGCTTATAGCTTTCTATTGTACCACATGCCTATTTTCAAAATCTTAGCAGCAAAATCGTTAAGAGAATTGGTTTTGAATGAGTGTGATCTAATGCATCATTTCTCATTATCTAGTGGTGTGACGAAATGCAAGTCTTTGAGAAATCTCTCTCTAAATGAGGTCAATTTAGACGAAAACATGCTTCAAACTCTACTTAATAGTTGTCCATTGACTGTTACTTTCAACTTTAAGTATTGTTCAGGGTTGGAAAAGATTGAGTTGTTGAATCTTCGAAAGATCAAGTCAGTTTTCATTAGGACATAGAGACAAATAAACCAGCTTGTCAAAATCCAAGCACCAACTCTTGAACACTTGTCTTATACTGGTTTATCGAAAGACTTGGAGGTTGTTGAATGTCAAATCTTTAGATCTATCATACGTGACGATGTATGATGGATTTCTTCATAGCCTTATTTCTAGTTTTCAATCCCTATAGGTCTTGACGATTCGTGATTGTAAGGGCATAGGGGAGATTGATACTTCAAATTTGGTATCACTCGAGTATATAGGAGATCAAATTCCTCAACTCAAAATGGCAAGAGAGTCCAGACAATTGAAGCACTCAAAAATCGTTCTTCAATGTGGCAACAACGACATAAATGCTGCTTGATTTTGTAAGTTGAGGAAGTTTCTATCAAACTCGGCCTCTTGGTCTCAAGTTTCCCTTTATTTTTCCGAATGCAATGAGATCACCATGAAAAAATGGCAATGGAACCATAGAGTTTCTACCCCATACATGGAAGTTTTAAATGTCAATATTATGTGTCCGACTAGGGAGTGTTCATCCTTAACCAGAGTGCTCACATGTTAGAGCAGGGTACGAAATTCAATGTAGATATCAAATGCCTAACAATATAAAACACTTTTTTTACTACAATGACTTAAACAGAAACAGAAAAATAATTGAACTTCTAATACAGAGTATCATCATTAGAAGAAATTAAACCCTCTGCATATGTTCGATCAATGAAAAGCAAAACTTGAGGCTCATCATCAGTAATAATGGTGCTTAATGAATTGATAATCTTCAATTAGAGAACGCCATGATTCGCAAACTGATTTGAACCTTTCAAGTGATTTCTTTGGAAGATTTAGGAGTATATTAATGGTGAGTTCAGTAGGGAAGTAATTGGTATCAGCCATTGATGAATTTTGATGACTGTTTGGAAGGTTTAGGGGTTTAATATAACCGACTTGTTATGTAGTTTGGTTTTGGTAGGAAAGAAATTAAATTTCTCTATAAAATAGTAAGGAAAAAATGACAAATATACCCCGAACTATCGTAAATGATATACAGATATCATTGGTGTCCCTGTCATTAAAAAACTAGAGCATATATGTCCTTCACTCTAACGAAAGACTAAATAGGGAAACGTGATGACACAATCTTATTCGTCGATCCAATATTTAATAATTGTAAGATTATGACACGTGTATGTATGCTAGTATAAATGGTATATATGCTCTAGTTTTTGGACGGCAGAGACACCAATGTCCCAAAAGTATGATGGAGAGTATTTGCATACCATTTACGATAGTTCGGGATATAATTGTCTTTTTCCCAAATAGTAATACAATGTAAGAATAATTCACGAAAAAGGATTATATTTGTAGGTATTTTAACAAATAAGACAAATATAATCCTTTTTCCGTGAATTATTCTTACATTGTATTACTATTTTAATGGTGGAATTTAATTTCTTTCCTACCAAAACCAAACTACATAACAAGTCGTTTATATTAAACCCTAAACCTTCCAAACACTCTCCAAAATTCATCAATGGCGGATACCAATAACTTCCCTATTGATCTCACCATTAATATACTCCTAAATCTTCCAAAGAAATCACTTGTAAGGTTCAAATCAGTTAACGAATCGTGGCGTTCTCTAATTGAAGATCATCAATTCACCGAGCAGCATTATTACCTGAATCAAATCTTAAACGCCTTCAAAAAGGAACGAGACTGCTCGATTGATGACCCGATTATTGATCCTCCTTCCGTAATCAGTCATCAATTGAGCATAGAATTTATCAATTCTAACATCAATGCAGCTTTTCTTTTAGCTGTACCAATGCCTGACAGAATCGTTTTCTGGAACCCGGAGAACCTCAGTGAATCAGCATCAATCTCTCGTGTGATCGAAGATACTACCTCTACAACATATTTTTCTATAGGAGAACGGAATTATTTTGCTAAATTTTCGTTGGTACCTTATTATGCTACATCGTGGTATAAGCCAGACTATCTGGAAGTTTCTACTATGAATATGTCCACGAGCTATTCGTGGGAAAAAATGTTAAAAATTGAAGAGCCAGGTACTGTGTTGCTTAGACGGCGTAATGGTTATAACAGAGGTTTTAAGTTTTGCAGGAGCGATAACAATGGACGTGTGGTGATTTATTATTTGAAAACAGAGGAGTTGAAAGAATATGCTAACAGAATAACGGAATCGAAACGAAAGCTGGAGGAATTTGGAGATGATGATGATGATGAGCCTCAAGTTTTGCTTTTCATTGATCGAACATTAGCTTTTATTTCTTCTAATTATTATATCTATGAATTTGTGGTAGAGAAGTTTTTTAATTTTTGCCCTGGACTCATTGAATTTTGTACCCCGCATTTAAAGAGAAAGAAATAACGAATTTGAAGAAGTCATAGCAAAATATTATAAACAACCTAACAAATCATACTGAACATTAGTCATAACAAGAATCACAGTAAAAAAATCAACAACCAACCATTATAACAAAGACAAAACAATAATCCAAGTAAAAAACCAACAACCAAACAGATAATAATCAAACTCAAAGGACAAGAAACTACACGAGTAATACTACTGATTGCATCACCAATCTAATATAAAACAAAATCTCTCCCACTTTCTAAGGGACAACAGATTTCCACTTTCGAGTTGTACATGATGCCACCTCTGGTTTTCGTGATCAAATTTGTAGGCTTTTACTTCTTTTAATTGCATACTATGCAAATCCTTGTTTCCACAAGAAGTAGAATGACTCGAATTCTTCATATACAATAAGCAATCCATGAAACGTGCAATCGTTGTAGTAGTTGAGCCAAGGATGAATCTCATAGGATGACAACTCCATTGAAAATTAGCATCTACAAAAGTCTTAGGAATTTGATTTCCTAAATACTCAAGTGATACCAAATTTGGAGCATCAATAATATCCAACATAGGATACTCATCCTCAAAACCGGAGAGAAACAAATGTTCAAGAGTTGGTGCTTTAATTTTTACACGCTGGTACCTACACATCCTCATTGAAACTGACTTGATCTTTTGAAGATTCAATAACTCAATCTTTTCCAACACTGAACAATACTCTAGGTTGAAAGTGACAATCAAAGGACAACTATTAAGTAATGTCTGAAGCATGTTATCATTTAAAGTTACATGAGATAGAGAAAGCTTTCTCAAAGAAGGGCATTTTGCCGCCACACCACTAGA
The DNA here is from genome assembly GCA_029582725.1 of Solanum chiquidenum. Taxonomy (NCBI): domain Eukaryota; kingdom Viridiplantae; phylum Streptophyta; class Magnoliopsida; order Solanales; family Solanaceae; genus Solanum; species Solanum chiquidenum. The sequence goes on along the minus strand of JAJOOS010001208.1, from coordinate 3,284 downwards.
TAACGAATCATACATTAGATCACAATAACTCAAAACCAATTCTCTTAACGATTTTGTTGCTATGATTTTAAAAATTGACCAACGATATGATCTACAAACATGAACTCTAAAGATGAGATTTTTTACACCATTCTGAAGTGCGATGTCAAGCCATTTATCAATAAAATTGAAAACATCACTAGAATAAACATAGTGTGATAATTCAAACTTTTGTATAGGGATTTTTCCGTCCCTATATCTCTCCATGATATTGTCCACTATCTTCATATCACGAATTAGATAATCCGTTGTTAATTTCAAGTCAGGAAGAGTCAGCCATGCTTGCAACCATGTTTTGGAGAGAATGGTCATCTTGGTTGCTTCTTTAAAACTAAGAAAACATAGTATTTTTTGAATGAGACATTCCGGCAATATGTCAGCCATAGAAATTTCTTCCATACGAATAAAACCCTAATTAATTTATTTATAGGTTGCAAATCTAAAACCAAGTTGAATTAGGATTAAATTGTGTTAGCTCGTGTTTATTTATATAGCATCATTAAACTAGGAAACAACCAAAATACATATTTTAAATATTAAAGAGTCTTTAGATACATGTTTAGAGAGTTATTCCTTTCTATTTTTGTTGTCATTCGAATATAACTATTCGATTATATTAGATACAGTTTTTCTTACCTGAATAGGAAAACAATGACCTTTTTGAAAATTTTACATTTATCCTTGTTAATTGATGTGGTGTGGAAACATCCCTAGAAACACAAAAAAATATATGCAGACCCTATCCCTATCGAGGTAGAGAAGTTGTTTTCCATACATCTTCGGCTCAAGAAAAAATAATACAAAGCATTAAAGAGAAAGAAATAATGAAAATTAAAAAGTCATGACAAAATATTATAGACAACCTGGAACAGTAGTCATAACAAGATAAAATGATAATCGAAGTAAAAGACTAACACTTAATAACCAAACTTCTAACTTACATGATGTAAACAAATTGCATCACCAATCTAATATAAAACAAAATCTCTCCCACTTTCTAAGGGATAGTAGATTTCCACTTTCGAGTTGTACATGATGCCATCCATGGTTTTCTAGATCAAATTTGTAGGCTTTTACTTCTTTTAGTTGACTAGAATGACTCGAACTCTTCATATACATTAAGCAATCCATGAAACGTGCAATCGTTGTAATAGTTGAGCTAAGGATGAATCTCGTAGGATAACAACTCCATTGAAAATCAGTATCTACAAAAGTCTTTGGAATTTGATTTCCTATATACTCAAGTGATACCAAATTTGGAGCATTAATAATATCCAACATAGGATACTCATCCTCAAAACCGGAGAAAAACAAATATTCAAGAGTTGGTGCTTCAATTTTAACACGTTGGTTTTTATTCATCCTCATTGAAACTGACTTGATCCTTTGAAGATTCGGAATCTCAATATTTTCTAACCCCGAACAATACTCTAGGGTGAAAGTGACAATCAAGGGACAACTATTAAGTAGAGTCTGAAGTATGTTATCGTTTAAAATTATATAAGATAGAGAAAGCTTTCTCAAAGAAGAACAATTTTCCGCCACACCACTAGATAACGAATCATACATTAGATCACAATTACTCAGAACCAATTCTCTTAACGATTTTGCTGCCATGATTTTAAAAATAGACCAGCGGTATGATCTACTAACATGAACTCTAAAGATGAGATTTTCTACACCATTCTGGAATGCGATATCAAGCCATTTATCAATAAGATGGAAAAAATCACTAGTATAATGAACAAAATATGATAATTCAAACTTTTGTATAGGGATTTTTCCGTCCCTATATCTCTCCATGATATTGTCCACTATATTCGTATTGCGATTGAGATAATACGTTGTGAAATTCAAGTGGGGAAGAGTCAACCATGCTTGCAACCATGTTTTGGAGAGAATGGTCATCTTGGTTGCTTCTTTAAAATTAAGACAACAGAGTATTTTTTGAATGAGACATTCCGGCAATATGTCAGCCATAGAAATTTCTACAATACAATTTTTTATATGAAGAAAACCCTAATTAATTAATTTATAGGCTGCAAATCAAGATAAAAGAGAAAGAAGATTAGGGATTGGGCATACAAACATCGAGAGTTTCAAAGAAATTAAAGAGGTTACAAATTCAAATGTCTAAGGACTCCTAAAATATATTAGTAAGAAATATTATATATATATACTATATTAAAAGTGTAAGGTTGTTGATAATGTTGTTCGAACTTTTTGCTCTGCATTAAAATACTTCACTTCAGACAAAATCGTTTTTTCACCATTTTTCTTCAATTATAATTCCATTATTTTAATTATATAAATGTTAACTATAATAAGCATAATAAAAAATTAAATGGAAAAGACTATCTATGGTTAAATGAATCTTTTTTCAACTAAAATAAACTTGATCCAAAAAATAAATAAATCAAAATAATAAGTAAAAAAAGGGTTTTAAAAAAACGTCCAAAAATATAGGGCCAAAAAGTAGCCCAAAAAAACCGTCAAAAAAGTTCAAAAAAATAGGAAAGGTTTTCAACTCATTATTATTATACTATTAAGACTTTAAAATCAATTAAATCTGTCATTTTAAAATAACTCCTTAGAATTAACGTGTCCTTTGATTAGCTTGGAAATATGTCAATTTATTAGTATTCTGATATTTAAGACATTATAAATAACTAAATGTGTTATTAAATCAAAATTATCGTGGGTAGGTAATCATAAAATAAATTCACATGAACTACAAGAAAACAGTGTCCATTTGAAGTACGTACAAATTGATGAATTTTATAATTCTGCAATAAAATAAACTGCATCACCAATCTAATAAAAATAAAAATGTCTCCCATCCTCGAAGGTGAATATCGAGAGGTTTTCTCATTCGGATTCGATAGGATGCAAACCCTGTTTTTTCCCATCATATTTGTATACTTTTAATTTCATACACATCAAACGGTCCGATAAAACATTTCACATATGATATATCTAAAAAACTTAGATTCTGACATTCAATAACATCCAATTCTTCTTTTCGTAAACCAAAGTGTTCAAGAGTCGGTATTTGGATTTTAACAAGGTGTTTTGGTTTGTCCTTTGTCTTAATGGAAACCAACTTAATATTTTGATGATTCAACAACTTAATCTTTTTTAACCCCAAACATCGCTCTAGTATGAAAGTGACAAGCAAAGCAAAGGACAATTATTAAGTAGAGTCTGAAGAATGTTTTCATCTAAATTGATCCTAGTAGAGAAAG
>JAJOOS010001207.1:0-37347 GCA_029582725.1 Solanum chiquidenum | reverse complement strand
ATTCATGAGAGGAATTACCCAACCCATGATCTAAAGTTGGTTGCTATAGTATTCCCTTTGAAAATATGGCATCACTATCTTTATGGTGTTCATGTAGACGTCTTCCCCGATCACAAGAGTCTTCAGTATGTGTTTAGTCAGAAAGAGCTTAATCTTAGACAGAGGAGGTGGCTGGAGTTACTTAAGGATTATGATATGACTATATTCTATCACCCATGTAAGGCTAATATCGTTGTTGATGCCTTGAACATGTTGTCTATGGGTAGTACTTCCCATATTGAGGAAGATAAGAAGGAATTAGCCAATGATGTGAACATGCTTGCATGATTAGGAGTCCGATTAATGGATTATAATGAAGGAGGAGAAGTGATGATGAATGGGGTTGAATCATCATTAGTGTCTGAAGTGAAACAGAAACAAGACCAAAACCCTATTTTGCATGAATTAACGACAAATGTTCAGAAGCAAAAATTGATTACCTTTGAAAAAAGGGGAGATAGTGTATTGAGATATCAAGGTAAATTGTGTGTACCAAAGGTGGATGAACTTCAAGAGAGGATCATGGAGGAAGCTTATAGCTCCATATATTAAATCCATCCTAGTTCCACAAAGATGTATCACGACTTCAGAGAAGTCTATTGGTGGAGTAGTATGAAGAAGGGCATTGTAGAGTTCGTTGCTAAGTGCTTGAATTGCCAACACGTCAAGGCACCAGAGGCCCGATGGTATGGCTCAGAATATAGAACTTCCAAAATGGAAGTGGGAGATGATAAATATGGATTTCATTACAGGTTTACCATGGTCTCGCATGCAACATGATTCGATTTGGGTGATTGTAGATCGAATGACTAAATCAGCTCATTTCTTACTGGTAAAGACTACCTATTAATCAGAAGATTATGCTAAGTTATATATTCAAGATATATTCAGACTTCATGGAGTTCCAGTGTCCATCATTTCAGATAGAGGTGCACAATTCACCGCACAATTTTGGAAGTCATTCTAGAAGGGTTTGGGTTCGAAGGTGAACTTTAGTACTGCTTTTCATCCACAGACAGATGGTCAAGCAGAGCGTACAATTCAGACTTTAGAGGATATGTTGAGGGCATGTGTGATCGATTTCAAGGGTAATTGGGATGATCACTTACGTCTCATAGAGTTTGCTTACAACAATAGTAATCACTCTAGCATTCAGATAGCCCCTTTTGAAGCTATTTATTATAGATTTCCTATTGGATGGTTTGAGATTTTTGAATCTAGATTGACAGGACCAGACTTGGTTTATCAAGCTATGGAGAAAGTAAAGATTATTCAAGAGAGATTGAAAATAGCACAAAGTTGTCAAAAATCATGTACAGATGTTAGGAGAAGACACTTAGAGTTTGAAGTAGATGATTGGGTTTACTTGAAGGTTTCACCCATGAAGGGTGACAGGAGGATTGGCAAGAAGGGGAAGCGTAGTCCCCGGTATATTGGTCCTTACAGGATATCCAAGAGGATTGGTAAGGTAGCCTATGAGTTGGAGCTACCACCAGAGTTAGCAGCAGTCCATTCGGTATTCTACATTTCAATGTTGAAGAAGTGTATGAGCGATCCTTCGCTTATTATACCAAAATAAGATATTGGTATTAAGAATAGCTTACCTTCTGAGGAGATTCCCGTTCAGATTCTAGATCGTCAGGTTCGCAAGTTGAGAACAAAGTAGGTAACATCAGTCAAGGTCTTATGGAGGAATCAGTTTGTCGAATAAGCTACTTGGCAAGCTGAAAATGATATGAAGAAGAGTTACCCACATCTCTTTGAGTTCGGAGAAATTCCAAATTAAGGTACTAATCCTTTACTTCGCATTTACTTTAGTTGAATTGTTGTGTTACTTTGCATATTCAGTGTTTGAGCTAGGTGTTAGATGTTACCACCCTCAATCTACATAGTGTAATCTAGTTCGAGGACGAATGTTCCCAAGGAGGAGATATTGTAACACCTCGGTATTTGGAAGAGCTAAAAATAGAAAGAATCAAATTGGAAATACCCAAATCTGAAAATTTTCAAGTTTTGCTTAAATTGTGAGTTTTGGGTAAACTTCAAACGCCCATACCTTTCAGTACAAGATAAGGTAGGTGGCCCATAAGATATCAAATGAAAGGTCTTGGAATCCTCTTTCCAACGCCACCAATCTTGTTAATTTTCGAGCTCGTATGAGGGAGATACGCCTATTTGAAGTTGGGCTGTCCAGTTAAGGAAAATTACCCAAAAATATGAGGGGTATTTTTGGTCTTTTCCTTACCCCATTATCTTAATTTCAAATATGGTAATATTTAGGGTTCTAAACTGATTTGGTTCACTTTTCACAATCCTAATGATGCTTAGGGTTTTAGAAAAGAGTTCAAGAAAACAAAAGCGGAGAAAGGAGAGAAGATTCTAGGCGTTCATCAAAATTTCTTGCAGATGGAAGGTTGTTTCGCCAAGGATTTGATCCCTAAGAGGTATGCGAGTTCACATAGCATTGGGTTCATTCACCCACACACTAATCATGTTATTTTCAGCCTAATTTCATTCTTGAAGTTTAAGAATTTGAGTTCTTGATGAGTTTTATTGAAGTTTCTTTCAAAATCTGGATTATTTAAGGTTTTGATGAGTTCTTCAGATAAATGTTAGTGTTTCGAGCGTAGTTTTGATTAGATTAATGTATACTATTGCTGGTTATTCCAATCTAAGTGAATGGGAAAGAAACCATTCGATTCTAGGTAAATTAGGGTCGAAAAATGAGCAAGAAAATTAGTCGGGAGGTTCTGGGCAAAGGCTGGCGCGCCACCCCACTCTGTACGCCAGAAGAAGGCTTTTGTAGTTTAGGGCCTATCGCCCTGGACCAACCAGTGCACCCCAACTACTTGTCTGTAGGATAGGGGTTGGTGCCCTGCGCCATGGTCGTCTGCCCCCACCCCTTCTCCGTCGTTTTGCCCGTAAAAGTTCTTTCAAAGGGTACCTTTACTCCCCTTTGAATCTAAACACTCTAAAATACTTCTAAACATCTAGAAGTCATTCACAACGTGATTTATAACCTTGAATTCAAAATACAAATTCAAGGTAGAGCTAAGAGTCAAGTCTTGAGAGTTCTTCGAGTCTTTTTGAAAAGTCTTTTACAATTGTTTTTAAACTTGTTTTGAGACTTGAGCATTGAGTTTGAGAAAGAGTAGAGCCGAGTTCATTTTCCTTAAATGATATATGGGAACTTAGTATTCCCAAGAGTAAATGTTTTCACATTTAAGATGAGAGGAAATACCAATTTCCCCAAGAGTTTTCATAAGCAGTTTTTGTACCATCTCTTTTAAGAGAGACTTTTGAGTAATAATCTCAAACCTCAGAAATAGTTATGTTTTAAAACATATGAGCTAGTTACATTTTGGGAATAGTATTGAGCACCGATATGAGAATGAGTTCAGATAACTAAAAGTCTCCATAAACCATGTAGCCAATGTGGGTAGAAAAGGTCATACTTTTTAGATGATTCCTTAATGCTTTTTAGCATAGACTATTGGATCCACTTAGTAGTAGGTTCTATACCCCGGTAAATTATAGTACAACTCTGGCAGGGTGGGTTATATGTTGTATCATGACATAGCTCATAGTGATGGTTGTCGGTTAGAGAATCTCCACAGAGTCTTTTTTGTATTATCATGTACAAACAAAGTTTATTTGCATCCTTGCCTACAAACTAAGTATATTGTATTTTTAAATACATGAAGTTGTTATCTACTGTTTACAAAGCCTTTCTTTATAATGCATTATTTATTTCTGCTTTATATTTAAACGAGTTGAGTATTCCTAATTTGAGTTGAGATGAGGTAAGTGTTTCTTTATCTCCCGTTCAAGCTTATGTCATGTTTTAGAATTCCCCTCACATGCTCTTACATTTCATATACTGACGCCATTTGGCCTGCATCTTTTATGATGCAGATACAGGTGACCAAAATCAACATCCAGCACTTCGTTGATCCGGTTTAGTTCCAGAGTTTTTTGGTGAGCCTCCTTTCTTCTGGAGGATCCTTTAGTTATTTCTATTATGTTATTTCAGTAGTTCATTTTTGTTAGGATGATCACGGGTCTTGTCCCGACATCCTTCATGGTATTAGAGGCTTCATAGATAGATAGACGTTAGGTCATGAGTCTTTTCACTTTCATTCATTATGTTGAGACTTGAGTTGCCACTTTGGCTGGTGCAATGTTTATTTCTAAAACATTCTAAGTTTACTTTGAGATAGTTGAGTAAAGTTTACATTTGATTTCTCTTAAATATTGAGTAAAGTCTTCCGCTTAGTAGTAAGGCAGGCCAAGGGTTCGCTTGGGGACAACAACGGTTCTCGAGTGCCAGCCACACCCAGGGTGTAGGCTCGGGGTGTGAAAAATACAAAGGCGGAAAACTTATTCATTCTAAATAATATGCCAAAATCTGGTTGTCACGTGTACAAGACAAAAATGAGAATACAAAATTAGAAAGATAAATACAAGTCTTAAATGTCTTTGCTTCTCAAGTAGAATAAAGCATGATAAAAGTAGAAGAGGGCCTATCGAGATGACAATGAGCTACCTCTCAAGTCCTTCAATGAGCCTCAAATCTCAGGAGAAGAAGAAGTAGATCACACGGATCCGGTCTTAGAACGTATGAAGTGTAGAAGCAAGAGGTTAGTACCAACAACACAGTACCCAACATGCAACATGATAAACAAGGCATCTAGAATACCCCTTACACTCCAAACGAACCTCCTATAACCTCCCACCTTAGAAAGAGCTAAATTTAGAAAGAACTAAATTAGAAATAACCAAATCTTAAATTTTGCCAGTTATGCTTAAGTTATAAGTTTTGGGTCAACTTTAAAAGACCATAACTTTCGATACAAGATGAGTTAGGTGGCCTATAAGATATCAAAGAAAGGTCTTGGAATCCTCTTTCTAACGCCACCTAGTTTGCTAAGTTTTGGGCTCGTATGAGGGAGATATGCTCATTTAAAGTCGGGCTCTCCAATTAAGGAAAGTTACCCAAATTAGAGAGGGGTATTTTGGTCTTTTCCCTACCCCATCAGATTAAAATGAATATAGTAAATATTTTGGGGTCAAATCTGATTTGGGTCAGCTTTACAAATCCTAATTTACGCTTGGAGTTCTGAGAGGAGTTCAAGAAGCGGAAAAGAGGAGAAAAGGAAGAGCAAACGAGATCTCTTGCGAATCGAGGGTTTGTTTCCTCTAATCGAGGTATGTAAGTTGTCATAGTGTTGGGTTTGTTCACCCACACGCCTTGATTTACATATTCAAATTTCATTCATAAGATTGAGTATATTTGAGTTCTTGATGAATTCTTGATAAGTGTTCTTGAAGTATTGTTGCCGTTCTTGAATTAGGATGGGTTTGATGAGTTCTTGAGATAAATGTATGAGTTTGAGAGTTGATTTTGAGTAGATTCTCATCTACTTGTACTGGGTAATTGAATATAAGGAAAATTTGAGAAATGAAATCAATTCTAGACGAATTAGGGTCAGATAACGAGAAGAAAAATTCATCAGAATGTACCAAGGGAGTGCAAGGGAGTCGTGCCACAGATGCGCCAAAGATTCTGTGGCGACGTCCAGCCAGCAGTGCACCACAAAGCAGCCTCTGAAGTTTAGGAGCTGGTGCCCCACACCAGTAGTGCGTTCGAGTTTCCTGCCCTTATCGGTTTTCCGTCGTTTTACCCGTCTAAGTTCTTTTAAAGTGTACCTTTACTCCCTATTGATTCTAACTACTCTAAACTACTTCTGAACATCGAGAAATCATTCATAAAATGAATCATAACCCTTGAATTCATAATTGAAATTCAATGTAGAGTTCAGAGTCATGTTTTTAGAATTCTTTCGAGTCATTTTGAGAAGTCTTTTACAATATTTTAAAACTTGTTTTAAGACTTAAATACTTGATTTTGAGGATGAGGAGAGTACATTTCATTTTTTTTAAATGATATATGAGAGCTAAGTATTCCCAAGAGAAAATATTTTTACATTTAAGAAGAGAGGAAACACCGATATGAGGAGTTTTGAGTACTGTCTCTTTTAAGAGAAACCTTTTGAGTAATAATCTCAAAGTTGAGGAAAAGGATTTTTTTTAAAAAAAACATATGAGTGAAGTTATATTTTTGGAGTAGTATTAAGCACCGATATGGGGGAGAGTTCGAACAACTCACAGCCCCCATAAACCATGTAGCCAACGTGGGTAGAAAAGGGTCATACTCTTTAGATGATTCCTTATTTATTTTTAAGCATAGTTTAGTGGATCCACTTAGTTGAGGATTCTATACCCCGGCAAGGTATATGACATTTTTGGCAGCGTGGAGGAGACTTTGTATCATCACATAGCTCATAGTGATGGTTGTCAGTTAGATAATCTCCCAAACAAAGTTTATTTTGTATTTTTACATATAAACTGAGTTATATTGTATTTTCCAATACATTGAGTTGTTATCTATTATTTTAAAAGTTTTTCTTGATATCACGTTATTGTTATTGCTTTTATATTGAAATAAGTTGAGATTTAGTTAAGGTTTAGTTCAGTTGTGACGAGGTAATTTGTTTCTTCAGTTCCAGTTCAAGCTTATGTCATTCTTTAGATTTCCCCTTCCATGCTCGTACATTCAATGTACTGACGCTATTTGCCCTGCATCATTTCATTATGAATATACAAGTAACTAGGATCATCAACCAACGATTCGTTGATCCATTCGAGTTCCAGATTTTTTTGGTAAGCCTCATTGCTTCTAGAGGATCCTTCATTTATGTTTTATCATTTCATTTTGGTTATTTGGATGTTGTGGGTCTTGTACTGACGTCCATCTCAGTTAATAGAGGCTTCATAGATAGATAGACAGTAGTTCATGAGTCTTTCCATTTTTAGATGTTAATGTTCTAGACTTGAGTTGCCTCTTTTACTAGTGAATATTTTATTTCTAAAATATTCCGACTTTACTTTTGAAACATTTGAGTAAAATTTATCTTTTCAGTTTATTCTATGTTGAGTAAGTCCTCCACTGAGTATTGAGCTAGGCCAAGGGTTTGCTTAGGGCCAGCAATGGTTCTCGAGTGCCAGCCATGCCTAGGGTGTAGGCTCGAGGTGTGAAAAAATGGTATTAGAGTATAGAATTCAATAGTCCTAGGGTGTTTGTGAAGTCGTGTCTGTAGAGTCCTAGTTATCGGTGTGAAGCGCGCCACATCTATAATTAGGATGCTGCGACATTTAAGAACTATCTCATTTATTTCATACTCTTTTTGTGCGATAGATTTCAACTATATAAAGTTTCTTTCTAATCCGTGCTTGTGCGTATCTTTCAGATCATGACTCCATGAAGAGCTGTCTAAGGTCGTCCCGCTAGGAAGAATGTTGATCCTCAGGATCAAGGGGTCCCCAATGCACTAGAAGTGCAACCCCAAGGAGAGGTCACTAATGCGTAGTTTTGGGATGTTGTCCGAATGTTGAGTCAAGTGGTGATCAACCAAGTTGGGCAACACAGAGGGAATGGATAGGATGTGGCTGATACATATAGAATCTGTGAGTTACTAAGGATGAATCCTTCAGATTTCACCGGTTCAAGTGTCACTGAGGATTTCGAAAACTTTGTAGAAGAGTTGCAAAAAGTGTTTGAGATGATGCTGAGCGAGTGGAGCTAGCTACATACCAACAGAAGGGTGTTGCTAGGGTATGGTACGACTAATGGAGAAAGAGTACAATTGAGGATGCACCTATTATGAGCTGGGTTGTGTTTGGAAACGCCTTTATGGGGCATATCTTTCCCCGTGAACTAACAGAGGAAAAGGTAAGGGAATTCCTCACTCTTAAGAAGGAATCCATGAGTGTGAATGAGTACAGCCTCAAGTTCACTCAACTGTCCCGTTATAATACAGAGATGGTTGCTGATATGAGGAGCACAATGAGCTTGTTTGTATCTGGGTTATCTCACTTGTCAAGTAAGAAGGGCAAGACAACTATGCTTATAGGAGATATAGGCATAGCCAGGATTATGATCCATGTGCAACAGGTTGAGGAAGATAAGTTGAGGGATAGAGAGGTTCCAAAACAAGAAGGCTAAGACAATAAGAAATGAGTCCGAACAGTAGAAGAGTAATGCAAACCGGTCATCTTTCCAACAAAAGCCAAATAGACCTGCTCCGTCATTTGCTAGTACACCTGCACCAAGGAACAAAGGTGAGTTCAAGAATAAGAACTCTCAGAACGTTAGAGCTAGACCTGTACAGTCTAAAGGTAGTGTGGCACAAGGAGGTAATGGGACTCCTGCATGTGCTAGGTGTAGTAGGAACGACCTAGAAATGTGTCGTGTTGGCTCCACTGGTTGCTTCAAGTATGATCAGATGGTCACTTCATGAAATAGTACCCAAAGAACAGGTAGGTAGGTGGTAATTCGGGCAAGAGGGCCCAATATTCTTCAACGACTCTGCTAGACAGAGCTTCACCTAGAGGATCTACTTCAGGAACACGCAGATGAGCAAACCGTCTGTATGCTATTACCAGTCGCCAAGAGCAAGAGAATTAGCTAGATGTTGTCACTGGTATGATCAAAGTCTTTACTTTTGATGTTTATGCATTGCTAGATCGAGGTGCGAGTCTATCTGTTGTGACTCCTTATGTTGCTATGAATTTCGATATCCTTCTTGAGCAATTTGTTGAGCGCTTCAGTGTTTCCACACCTATTGATAATAGGTGAGTCTATTCTAGCTGAGAGAGTTTATCATGGTTGTACTATTTTTGTCAATCACAAGGACACCATGGCTGACTTTACCGAGTTAGACATGGTATATTTGATGTCATTCTAGGCTTGGACTGGCTTCATGCCTATTATTCATCAGTTGATTGTAGAACTCGAGGAGTAAAGTTTTAGTTTCCTAATGAGCCAGTTATTGAGTGGAGGAGTAGTTCAACAGTGCCTAAGGGTCATTTTATTTCGTACCTTAAGGAGAGAAGGTTAGGTTCCAAGGGGTGCATCTATCACTTAGTCTGAGTTAATGACTCTAGTGTTGAGACGCCATCTATTCAGTTAGTCCCAGTTGTGAGTGAGTTTCCATAGGTCTTTGTAGATGATCTTCTCGGAGTCCCTCCTGAGATAGAAATAGACTTCAGTTTAGATATTCTTCCAGATAGTCGTTTTATCTCTATTCCTCCATATAGAATTGCTCCCACTGAGTTGAAAGAGTTAAAAGAGAAGTTGAAAGATCTTCTTGAGAAAGGTTTCATTTACAAAGTGTCTTACCTTGGGGCACTCCGGTCTTATTTGTGAGGAAGAAAGATGGTCCTCTTAGAATGTGTATAGATTAATGTTTGTTGAACAAGGTTACTATCAAGATTATGTATACTCTTTGGAGAATTGATTATCTTTTCGATCAGCTTCAGGGTGCCCCTTGTTTTTCCAAAATAGATCTTAGATCAGGCTATCATCAGTTGAGAGTAAGAGAAAGTGACATCTCTAAGATACCTTTCAGGACCTGTTGTTGTCATTTTGAGTTTCTAGTCATGTCTTTTGGTTTGACTAATGCTCCTATAACATTCATGGATCTTATGAACAGAGTGTTTAAGACTTATCTAGATATGTTTGTTATCATGTTTATCTATGACACTTTGATTTATTCAAGGAATGAGCAGGATCATGCTAGTCATCACAGAGTTGTTCATCAAACTCTTAAGGATAGATAGTTATATGCTAAATTTTCTATGTGTGAGTTTTGGCTTGAGTCAGTGGAATTCTTAGGCCATATTCTGGTGACGGGATTCAAGTTGACACTCAAAAGTTTGAGGTTGTACAGAACTAGCCTAGACCCATTTCTCCAACTGTTGCAAGGAGTTTCTTGGGATTGGATGGTTATTATAGGAGGTTTGTCAAGGGTTCTCATCTATTTCATCCCCTTTGACCATGTTGACTCAGAAGACTGCAAAGTTTCAATGGTCTGAAACTTATGAGAAAAACTTTCAGGAATTGAAAATTAGGTTGACTACTGCTCAGTATTGACCTTACCAAAAGGTACGCAAAGTTTTTTTGTGTATTGTGATGCATCTAGAGTTGGAATGGATTGTGTATTGAAGTAGAATGGAAAAGTTATAACTTATGCCTCCAGACACCTTAAGATTCACGAGAGGAATTACCCAACCCATGATCTAGAGTTAGTTGTGGTAGTATTTGCTTTGAAAATATGGTGTCACTATCTTTATGGTGTTCATGTAGATGTGTTCACTGGTCACAAGAGTCTTTAGTACGTATTCAATAAGAAAGAGGTTAATCTCAGATAGAGGAGGTGGTTGGAGTTACTCAAGGATTATGACATGAATTTTTCTCTATCACCCAGGGAAGGCTAATGTAGTTGCTCATGCTTTGAACATACTGTCTATGGGTAGTACCAATCATGTTAAGGAGGACAAGAAAGAATTATCCAAAGATGTGCACATACTTGTACGATTAGGAGTCCGAATAATGGATTCCAATGAAGGAGGAGTAGTGGTGATGAATGTGGTTGAACCATCATTAGTGTCTGAAGTGAAAGATAAATAGGACCAAGACCCTATTTTGCTTGAATTAAAGGTAAATGTTCATAAGCAAAAAGTGATGGCTTTTGAAGAAGGGAGAGATGGTGTATTGAGATATCAAGGTAGATTATTTGTACCAAAGGTGGACGAACTCCAAGAGAGGATCATGGAGAAAGCTCATAGTTCCAAATACTCTATCATTTCGGGTTTTTCAAAGATGTATCGTGACTTTTTATAAGTCTATTGGTGGAGTAGTATAAAGAGTGTTATTACAGAGTTCTTTACTAAGCGGCCGAATCGCCAACAAGTAAAGGTAGAGCATCAGAGGCCTGGAGGTATGGTTGAGAACATAGATTTTCCAAAACCAGCTTTTACAGGTGTGATCCACGGACCCCATCCACACACCGTGGATGGGTCCACGGACCGTCCTGCATGGGCGTGGTTCATGGATGGGGGTTTAATTTGAGGGACTTGACCCAGGGAACAGTTCCACGAGTCATGGTTGGACCTACGAGGCATGGTCCCCCTCCGTAGATCACCACATTTTTGGCAACATTCAAGTTTCCTTGGAGTCTTGGGGGTTAGGCTAAGGGTCCTCCTCAAGGACCCTTAGGGTGGTCCTTAGGGAGTCGTACCTTGAAGTTTAACACCTAAACCCCTCAACCTAGCTTGGGACAACACTTTACAACTCATACGCCAAAACTAAGCTCAAAATGAAACTCGTTAAACTCTAGTTTCACCTACTAGATTTTTGGGTCGTCACAGTATCCCCCAATTGGGAACATTCATCCTCGAATGGCACTTTAAACACATTAAGGGGTTAACGACTCAAGACTAGTAGCCCATCATGCATGCAACATTATAACCAATTCACAAAACTAGGAAGAAACATCAACTCCACATCAACAAGCTCAATGCAACACAAGAACGTAAGAACTACATCTACAAACTCATTATGCATGAAAACTTCAACATTTCTCATTTCATTGGAGGAATTACCTTCTCCAACTCATATCTTGCTTCACCATAATACCATTAGGCACATTATGCAATTTCTTCATAAAAGCACATTTAGGCATGTTTGACATTTCACCTCATGAAGCATATAGGCAACTCATACTAAATGCACATCAACATAAGGAACATAATTCATAAAAACTCATTGTCTCATTTAAACATAAACTCATCAAGAACATGCATAACATAAGGAGACCATGGAAACACATAATAACACATGACTCCAAAACATGAAACAAGCTACAAGGAATTCTTGGTCTCAAGCTTGAATAAGAATAGAAGGAAAGAGATAAGGATATCAGAACTCTCAACAACCTTACTATTCAACGTACTATCCCCCCACATAGGAGTAAACCCAACTAAGGATAACATGAAAACAACATAGGAACCTCAATACAACATTCATAACTATAAGGAACTTATCAACTTTCTCATGGAAGGAACTTCTTTACCATTCTATTTCTTAACTTGCCGGTTTAAGATCTCAACCGGTACTTCTAAACTAGGGAGGTTCTCATTAAGCAACTCTTTCACACTAAAGACAACATCACAATCTATCACCTCAAATCTAACAAGTCACATAGCCATAATTGGCATTACAACCAACCTTTCTCCCTCACTACTTCTAACATAAGCCTTTCAAGTGGTCACATTCTAACGACAATCGGATAAGGGATAAGAGAGAAACATTATATAGTTAAACTCTATGGCACAACTTGAAGAATGAAGAAGTGAGACTTTCCTAACACCCAATAGCCTCGTATTCATAAATGTGGCGCGCTTCATACTATGAACAAGACTCTACTAGATGTGGTTTGATACATCCTGAAACCATTCCATAATCTTGTGCTCTAATACCATGTTTGTCACAACCCGAGCCTACACCCCAGAAGTGACACGACGTATAAGACTCCGAAAAGTCTCATACAAGCCTCATAGCATTCATAACATTCGATATAAGGAAAATGGTACGGAATTAAAACTTTTCTTTACAATCAAAATCCTATTTCATAAAACAAGCGGAAGAATTTCTATACTATGTCTCAAACCATCTAATACTTTGAATACAACTTTGGGACATAGCCCATACAAAGACTCTAAACATATAATGAATAAGACATAAAGAGAACATAGTGGGTTTTGTCCTTGAAACTATGAGGACTCACCATGTGTTCATCTGCAAGCTCCTTAGAAACCTATCCTTCATGTATATAACATCAAATCTCCACAACCCTAAACTTTGGTAAAAGAATGGAGAAATATGGGTTAGCACATAAAATACTAAGTATGATAGCCATGCAAAAACAATGCTTAAAATGGACCTTTTCTTTGGAAATCATGCTTTATGACAATTTGAGAAAACTTTCATGAACATGAGTATAAGAGGCATAATATACGAACACAACCAACATACAAGTCATTTCATCACATTAGAACATAATCAACCATACAACCTATTTCATCACATTAGAACATAATCAAATATAACCCATTTCATCACATTAACCTTTCACCTTAAGTAACCTCAAGCTATACCTTGTGCAATGTATGAATAGCGTCCCATACCACCATCCACACTAGGTACCACATTAAGACCACCAAAAGTGAACTTACCATTCATCCTTTCCATCCTTAAATACATAAGAGACATAAACATTTCATAAGTCATAATCATCAAATTAGGACCAACATCTAGGACAACCCTAAGTCATACTTGTGCAATGTATGCGTAGCATCCCATACTACTACTCACACTAAGTACTCCTTTGGAGTCATCATGGACAAGGTACAATCATATTCAATAAGTCATGGCAAGGAAGTAACTCATAATACAATCCAAGTAAAGAATACATCATTACATTAGGCACATTAGTCAACATACTTCATTAGCTTCATTAAGAGAACCTTCATTCATTAGACATTAAACCAACATTCTCATTAGCATCATAATAAGAGCCCATTCATTTCATTTAACATTACAAAGGAAAACACCATAACCTCTCTCAAAGCCTACTTGTGCAATGCATGGATGACATCCCATACTACCACCCACACTAAGTAGTGCATTCTTGAGAAGCCATAATTCATTAACATTTTTTGTGTGGGTAAGCCTTACCCGACATAGACCATGTGAGAAATTCATGGAATCCCAATGTCACCCTCACCAGATAAGGGATTCCTACTTGCCTAAGGTAGGACCATTCATTTAGCTTAGGTGGATCCGCTACCTATAAACCTATCTGGGCACATAGTTATGGGATAAGGAGATTGCTACTAAATACTCCGCCTCAACTCACATGAAGGCATCCATCTCAAGTGATTGCAACTAGAAACCCCACCTTAACTCACGTGAGGGCTTCCATCTCATTCCATATCCACTAAGTGCTTATCAGATAAGAGATTTTTACTAGATACCCCGCCTCAACTCACGGTTGAGTATCCATCTCAAACCCAACATTCATTCATTGGAAAGCTCATAGATTCAAAGATGAGAATAGCCTTTCATCTAAGAATCCCCATATTGTGAGAAATTCCTTTCACAACATGTCATTATCATTCACTATTGTACAATTGAGAATAGCCTTTCAATCAACACATCATCATTAAGATTACCATAGAAACTTCATTTATTCATGAGTGTGTATATGTGAGAATTGCCTTTCAACAACAACCACACCATTATATTAGGATCACAATCACATTACTTTCATTTATACAAGAAAAGGATGCCTAAGCCCACCAATTCAAGATACAACATTACATTGAAGAACCCTTCACATTCTATCATCATCATTCATGAGTGTTAACGAGAATATAATTTCAATCATAACAAAATTACATTCTAAACATGATTATAATATTTTCATTGAGGTCACATACATATACTTCATAACATGTTGATACATAGATTCTTCATGAAATTGCTTTCCAAGGCTATACATCAATCACAACCCAAACATCTTTGATACGACAATAGATAAGGGAATTAACATGATTCAATAAATAATTCAATATAAACATAAAAAATTCAACATACTTTCACGATTCAATCAATTCCCAATCACAAATCACAACTTAGGATTTTGGGGGTAAACATGGGTTCATAGAAGAAATCAACTTAATGCACCAATAAAACATTAATTAAACCAATTCATCACTTAAATGCCTTTTGAAAACGTTTGGAATTGAACCCATGCATAGATTGAAAACGAGGGTGTTTGGGGTACTTTGGTAACTTGAAAACATCTTTGAAATTGGCTCCTTGAAAGAAACTAAGTCAAAGATAAAGACTACCATACCTTTTATGGAAGAAATTCATGAAAATCCCTTGAAAAGGATGAAGACTTGATCTTGAGAGCTTGAAACCTTCACCTCCAATGGAGGTTTCTAGAGAGAGAACTTTTGGGAAGAGAGGTGGGTTCTAATTTGGGTTTTGAAATAATTAATCGGAAAATAGAGTTTAATACTTGTAATAATATTAAAATACCATAATTAACCCAAAATAATTGTCCCTCAACTTAACTAATTATAAAAAGAATTTACCAAACCACCCTCCCCTTAGCCGAACAAAAACCAGCTTTTACTGGTGTGATCCACGGACCCCATCCAAGGACCGTGGATGGGTCCATGGACCGTCCTGCATGAGCGTGGTTCATAGTTGGGGGTTGAATTTGAGGTAATTGACCCACGGAATAGGTCCGCGAGTTGTTGTTGGACCTACGGGGCGTGGTCCCCCTCCATAGTTCACCACATTTTTGGTAACATTCAAGTTTCCTTGGGGTCTTGGTGGTTAGGCTAAGGGTACTCCTCAAGGACCCTTAGGGTGGTCCTTGAGGATTCCTACCTTGACATTTAACCCCTCAACCTAGCTTAGGACAACACTTTACAACTCATAACCCAAAACTAAACTCAAAACGAAACTCGTTAAGCTCTAGTTTCACCTACTAGATTTTAGGGTCGTTACAGATTCGGGGTGTTACATTATCTCCCCCTTGGGAACATTCATCCTTGGATGAAGTATGAACTAGATGAAAAAGGAGGAAAAGAGCTACGATTCCTACCCCTCAGTACAAAAAACCTGATTTCTAACTGAACTGAGTTTTAAGATCATGCAAAAACGCTGAAAATTCAAGAACAACTGAAGGAACATGATACTAAGGTTGAATATATGCAAGTTTACCTAAAATACTAGAGAGGAACTATTACCTCAAGCTGGAATGGAATCGGAAGGAAAGAGGTGAGGATACTTGGCCTTCATGGCTACTTCTGCTTCCCAAGTAGCTCCCTCTACAGACTGATTCCTCCACAAAACCTTAACTGAAGCGACTCCTTTGTTTCTCAAACTTCGAACCTGATGATCAAGTATTTCAATTGGCTCCACTTCATAAGTTAGCCTATCTTTTACATCTACACTCTCTAATGGTATTATAGACGTTGGATCACCAACACATTTCTTCAACAAGGAAATGTGAAAGCCTGGATGGACTGCTGCTAGTTCTGCTGGCAACTATTACTCATAAGCCACTTTACCAACCTTCTTCAGGATCTTGTAAGAACCTACATATCTATGACTGAGCTTCCATTTCTTTCCAAATCTCATCACCCCTTCATAGGTGACACTTTTAGGAAAACCCAATCATCGACCTCGAATTCTAAGTCTCTTCTCCTCACATATGCATTGGACTTCTGACGACTCTGGGCCATCTAAATACTGGAATGGTAACTGTTATTATAGGCGAACTCTATAAGAGGAAGGTGATCATTCCAACTACACTTGAAGTATATCACGCAAGCTCTCAACATATCCTCTAAGGTCTGAATGGTACGCTCTGCCTGACCATCCGTCTGTGGATGAAATGTTGTGCTAATGTTTGATGAATTCTGATTAACGCTATAAAAAATGCTTCATCCAATACTAAGCATCAATGATTGTTCAATAGTAATATAACTCAACTAGTGAGTTGGGGTCGAGTCCCAAGGGAGTGGTTCGTATTCGAGAATCAATGGGCAAGTGAGAATATGCTCAAGTCAATCATAGGTAAATATATTTATGAAGAAAAACGTGGTTTAAATTATAGTTGACACAAGTGTCAAATATGAATAGGGGGTTTTGTACTATCAACTAAAACAACAACTAACACAAAAAAACGAATATAGAGATGGGATTCTTGGGATGTGATTGGATTATGGGATAAGGTAAACAACCGGGTTATTGCATTTAATAGTAAACAACTGCAAATCAATGAATAAGCTAGACTTTAGTTGGGATAAACTTTCTCTCAAACAATTTATCCCGAATCATATTGGTTTCTCTCGAAAACCAATAAGGGGCAATGATGCACAACCTTCGCTTTAGTCCATTCCCTCTCTTGAGCTGAATGTGTGGGAAAGGTTTTAGGATTCACTCTCTCAAGCTGAACGCATGACAACCCAATACCCACATAACATCAATTCAGTAATTTTGGTTTTAAAACCTCTCTCTCGAGCAAGCCAAAAATACAAAGTTAAGATTGTATTTGCTACTACAACCCATTAAATTCAACCACAATTACTGAACGAATTCACTTTTAAACATCAAATAAACTATCAATTAACAATACCCAACAGTTAAATCAACCCATAATCACATAATCACACCCCAAGAATTGGGGTTTTAGCTAGACATAGTAAAAAGGTAAAAATCGTTATCGAGTTGTGTTTCCATCAAATGGGTACGATTGATATAGTCTTTACAAAGGTCTAAGATGAAGAATCTTCAACATCAACTTCCAATTTGTTAGAGATGTAAATCTTCAAAGCTAAGGAAATATTGTCTCTCTATTCAGTTCTGAACTGTCAACTTCAAAAACTGAATAATATTATGTCAACTTCAAATATTTAAACAAGTATTTATAGTTGTCAAAAAGTGTTTTGCGAAGGACCAGTCGGTGCAGTAAGTCGAGATCACCGATCCACTCGGTGATCCGGCCTTTGGTCAATTTCATCACCTTTTTGCTTTGGCCTTCAACATCTTTAAGTTCTGTAACTTGGGGATATGGCATTGCATCGCGGAACTGTTTGGCGACTCGCCGACTTCTCCTTTCTATCACCAACTTGATTTTCTCCTTCAGGGTTTGGCACACTGGAACATTAGGCGAGACCAAAGCCATTTTGCGACTCTCCCAATGGTTTAGGTGATTCTCAGGCCTTTTTTTCTTTATTCTTTCAGCTGCCTTGTTCCTTTTTGCTCAATAGTGTCCATGCTTTGTCCCCAAGTACAAATACCTTAAATTCAAGGATTAACATCAGTTATTGAGATAAAATATGCATTCGAGGACACTAAATATATTAAAAGAAAGCCCTAAATGAGTCCAAATCGTGGACTGATCAGCACCCCCAACTTAAACTTTTTCTTGTCCTCAAGTAAAACTCAAGTTCAGCAGTTCAAAAAGGATGTCTCAAACATTGCTACACAGGATTCAATCATGAATGCATACAACAAGACTCAGCTTACTCATGCACGGATCAATTGTGCACTCAAAGAGTCAAGTTGTGACTTACCAATATCAAAGAATCTCAAGTTCACAATACTTTCTTTAAATACAAGTTCAGGCTCAACAAAGGTATTAAAATGCCCTCACACAAATAATGATTCCATATTCACACACAATGGTTCAACAATTTAATGTTCTAGAATCAAATGCGACGCTCACACTAACAAAATGAACATTATGTATGATTTCACCCATAGGTTTGCCCGTATTTTCCAACCAATATTTTTTCAGCTCACTCAAAATCACAAAGGTCTTTTCAAGGCTTGTAATGGGGTTGAGTGCAAAGGTATGATCATTTATTCTCAATGGCTATAATCCTCATTAAATGTGGTGTGAACAACACTTCCTTTCCTTTTCTTCATCATTTTTTGTTTGTGCTTACAAGTCATCCCATTATTCACTTTCCATGGACTGTTGGAAACCCCATTTCGTTTTGCATTTTCACATCTTTATTTTACAACTTTTTCATTCTTTTCTTCTTTTTTCTCTTTTTTTTGTATGGAGGGGTTCCATTTTTCTCAAAACATGGGTAAAAGGGGACTTTCTTGCACATCTTGATTTACCTTCTCATTTCACCACACCCCCAACTTAGGCTTTTGGCCTAAGTTGTCTATTCAAACAAACCACAAATCATGAGGATTATGGGTACTGGATCAAGAAAGGTTATATTTTTATCATGTTCTTCCTCATTTCTAGAGTAAATGAGGATATCATCAATAAAGACAATAACAAACAAGTCCAATTACTACTTGAACACCCTGTTCATTAAATCCATGAAAGCTGCAGAAGTATTAGTTAGTCCAAATGACATAAATACATATTCATAATGACCATACCAATTTTTGTAGGCTATTTTCTGGATGTCACGATCTCTGACTCTGAGTTGATGATACTCAGATCTGAGGTCTATTTTTGAAAAATGTCTAGCACCCTGAAGTTGGTCGAACAAGTCATCAATCATGGGGATAGGGTACTTATTCTTGATTGTTATTGTTCAACCGCCGATAGTCAATGCACATCTTGAGAGAACCATCTTCCTTTTTCATGAACAACACTGGTTCACCTCATTGAGAAATACTAGGTCTGATGAAGCCCTTATCTAGAAGGTCTTTCAATTCCTTAAGCTCATCTAGAGCCATTCTGTAAGGAGGAATAAAAATAGGTTGGGTATCTTGAAGGAGATCAACTCTAAATTTGATTTCCCTTTTGGGAGGAACTCTAGGTAGATATTCTCGAAACACTTTTGGAAACTGGTTTACTACAGGAACTGACTCAAGAGTTGGGGTTTCAGAGCTTGAATCCTTAACCCAAAATAGATGATAGGTATACCCCTTAGAGATCATCTTTCTAGCCTTAAGGTAAGAGATAAGTCGACCCATAGGCACTGAGCTACTACCCTTCCATTCTAAGATTGGCTCATCTGGAAACTAGAAGCGTACGATCCGAGTTCTACAATCGACTGAGGCATAACACGAATGTAACCAATCTATGCCTAAAATGATATCAAAGTCTACAATTTCTAACTCTACAAGATCTAATGAGGTGACTTTCTGAGAGACTGTGACAGGAAAATTTCTATATACCCATTTAGCTATAACTAGGTCACCTGGAGTAGAGACTGAGAAGGGTTCTGAAAGAGTTTCTGGACTGACACCAAAGTTCACAACTATATAGGGAGTTACAAATGAAAGAGTAGTCCCTGGATCTAACAGAGCATCAACATATAAATGAAAGACTCGTAACGTACCAGTGACCATATCAAGAGAATCTTCCTGATGCTGGCGAGCCTAGAGAGCATACAACATGTTTTGGCACTGATCGCCACCTTGACAAGATGAAGCACCCTACTGAGTTGGGGAACCTGCTGGTGCTGCTGGAGTTGTAGATTCAGACCCACTATTGTTACGTCCGTATCCTTTCTTAAAAGAAGGGCAATCCCTCAATCTTGGACCATTCTGACCACACCCAAAACATTCTTCCTTTCCTGTAAGACACTCTCCCTAATAGTTCTTACCACACTTTGGACAAGCTGGGTAGGTTCTAGTACCTGACACACTCCCTTGAGACTTACAGCCTGATGCCCTACCTTTCTGATCCTGTCAAAACCTAGAGGATGGAGAACTAGCTGATGAAGGTGCTGGAGGTGAAGATTTTTACTGAAACTGTGAGCGATTTCCACAACCCGATTTCTGCTAAGAGTACTCATAGTTTCCTGTTCTAGCCTTTTTGATGTCCTTAGCATGTTCGATAAACTTGTCTCCCTCAACCTAAGCTTGTCTCCCTCAACATGCTGAGCATGAGTCATGCACCTAGAGATGTTCATGTCTTCCAACAACATAACATTTACGGACTCTGTCTTCACTAAGTCAGAAACAAAATAAAGAAACGTAGACTTTGTGCCCTCGAATCAGCGACCATATACGGAGCATACTTGGAGAGTTGGGTGAACTTGAGTCCGTACTCTTGGACTAACATTGTACCTTGCCTCAAATTCATGAATTCCTAAGCCTTAGCCTCCCTCAACTCTCTCAAAAAGAATCTTTCTAGAAAAGCTCCAGTGAAACACTCCCAGTCACAGGAGATGCATTCTCACCCTTGTTTTCTTTCCACTGCATGAACCATATGTGAGCTACATCATTGAGCTGGTAGACTGCCAACTATACTCTATCATTTCCATTCACTTGCATCACTCCAAAGATCTTCTTGACATCATCAATAAAGTTCTGGGGATCCTCACCAAGTTGCGACCCTAGAAACTCAGGCGGATTCATCCTAACGAAATCATGGACCCTAGTTGCCACTGATCCACCACTAGGATTTGCAGGAACTGGAACCTGCTGATTGTTCTGGTTGGCTACACTCTGGGCCAAAAGTTGAATAGCGCTCTAAAATTTTGCATTCGAAACTTCATGATCTGGGACTAGAGGAGCCGTGTTAGCGTTGCGAGCATTAACATTCCTTATGTAAGCTCTACAAGGAGGCATGATCTGAAACTCATAATGACGAGTTAAAAGGTAGACCATACCCACAAACGATAAGAATAGCAAGAAAGTGAAGTTTTTCCTAAAACACTTCACAGCCTCCCTCTCATTAGATTTATTGCACTTCACACCCATGAAAAGTACTCTACTTAGTGCGGCTTTTCAGACTTCCTAGGACACTTAAACATATTGCTCTGATACCAAGTTTGTCACGCCCCGAGACTACCTCCTTGACATAAACAGGAGACCTAGGATCACGAGTGACCCCAAGCTAACCCTGAGCTGGCATATCATAAGCATACTTAAAAGAAATATTGTGCGGAAACATAAGACATGAGATAAACTAAATGATGGGGGATACCCAATCTAAGTATGAATATATTTTAAACTGGAAAAGAGTTTATAACACTGAACTATAACTCCAATACTAAGTTGAATGTGTTTATGTCTGAAATAAGCCTCTAACTGACTAGAGATGGTAGGTCAAGTCCCCAGCTAACTCTAGTGAAAACTAAAACTAAAATAAAAGACTAAATATAGAAATGATGAGTCCATAATTTGGACTCATTTCGGGCTTCATTTTAATAGAATTAGTGTCCTCAAATGCATATTTTGTCTCAATAACTGATGTAAATCCTTAAGTTTCAGGTATTTGGAGTTTGAGGCAATGCATGGACACTACTTGGCAAAAAGGAACAAAACGGCTAAAAAGACGAAGAAAAGAAGGCTTGAGGATCACCTAATGCATTCGGCGAGTCACCGAATGGTCTTTACCTCACCCAAAGTTCCAGTGTGCTGAGCCCTGAAGGAAAAGATCAAGTCGGCGATGAAAACGAGCAGTCGGCGTGTTGTCGAACAGTTCTGCGAGGCAGTACTATATCGCCCAATGATCCAGAATGCGAAGATACTGAAGGCAAGAGGTGAAAGGCGATGAAGCAGACCAAAGGGCGGATCAGAGAGTGCATCGGCGATCCCGACGAGCTGTGCCGGGTGATCCTTCGTAACACATTATTTTTGATAACTATAAATACTAGTTTGAATTTTTATCTTAGTATGCAATTTCAGATACAACATATTATTTTTCTAAGTTTCAAGTAGAGAAACCTTCTTCTTAGGCTTTGAAGATTTGAAGACTTACAATTCCAAGAAATTGGAAATGAGTGTTGAAGATTTTTCATCCTAGACTCGTTTAAAGTGAATATAAATCATACTCAGTTGATGTTACTTTGATTTGGTATCATTTTCTTCCTTTTCTCTATGTCTAGCTAAAACCCCAATTCTTGGGGTGTGATTTTGTTAATATGGGTTAAATTTCCTGTTGGGTATTGCTTATTGTTAGTCTATTTGTTGTTTAAATGTTACTAATTTAGTAGTTGTGTTTGAACTTAATGGGATTTTAGTTGCAAATATGATTTTATCTTAGCGTTTATGGCTTGCTCGAGAGAGGTTTTAAAAATTAGACTACTAAATCGATAGCCGGTGGTTATTGGGTCATCATGGGTTCAGCTCGAGAGTGTGAATCCTAGGACTTTTCCCACACATTCAGCTCGAGAGAGTGAATGGGCTAAGGTGCAGGTTGTGCTTAAAAGCGGTAACTCGGTGTTTGAGAGAAATAGAATTGATTCGGGGTAAGTTGTTTGAGAGAGAATTTACCCCCACTAAAGTCTAGCCTAGTTACAAATGTTCAGCAATTGATAATCAATAGCATTTACCGATTGTGTAGTTTATTCCATATTCCTATCACATCCCAAGAATTCGGTCTCCCTATATTCACATCTTTTGTCTTCACTGTTTTAATTGTTAATTGACTACAAACCCTCCTTGATAATTGACATTCGTGTCAACTCCTTAATTTATTATGTTTTGACTTGATAATGTTTTAGCTATGGTTAACTCTAGCATATTTGTAACGCCCCTAAGTACTAGACCAACTTTCGCATGTCGATAGACCATTGCTTAATTACTACAATATGTTTTACTCTCATTTTGGGAACTTGAAATTTTGTGATATTTGCAATCTTGCTTAACATAATTGTGATCGTAATTTAAGGGATTGTATTGGGGTGTTTAGGTAATATTATAATTAGAATTATGTATAACTTTAAAGGGAGGTGAGGGTTATACATATAGGTATATATTTATGCATTTTGGGCAGCCACCTTTTGGAGGCAGCTGTGCAAGGGAGTAGCCTCACTTTTGAGACTATATTTTGACACCTCTTCTAGTAAAATTCGTCTCACCTGAAGTCTAAGAACCTTAGAACATTATCTAACCATTTGTTCTTCAAAATCACAAGATAAAAACTTGGTCATTTTTGCTTGATTTGGAGACACACCCTTTTTTTTTGTAAGTGATGAAATCTGTTTCTGAGCTGGATAAGTTTTTGAGCTGGATAGTGTTTGGTAATTTATGCATATCTCATTCTCTAGAACTTAGTTTACAGTGAATAGATATGATTTGAAAATATAATTCGTATAACTACAACTCTTATGTTTATGTAAAACTCTAATTTAGCTGTTATGGATTTGGAATATGGAACGGAACATAGGGCAAGTTCTGTCCAAATTTTGGAAATTGAAATCCTGTATGATCAACTGTTAGTATTTTGAAAATATCTTTTTGTACAAAATATATTTTGCGGTGATTCTTGTTTATTTGCAACCTTTAGAGATTTATCTACATCTTTCATGAAGGTTATAACGTCTAGTTTTACCTTTTTACTTTTCAAATATAAGTTGTGACATGAGGTACTAGGCTGGCCAGAATCACAGTTTTGGGAGCATAATCGTATTTGTACAGGCTAAGCTTACTTGTGATGATAATCGTGTTTTACTTCGACATTATTGAGCTGCTAGGAATTAAATACGCTTGAGTAACTCTCCCGCTTGTACGGATTGTTTGATCACTTGGCACTCTTCTTGGGACCCTATCCTTCTTATGGCTGTGACTCTGTCACTATTGGCATGCCTCTTGATTCGGATCATTTGCCATCTTGACTCTGGATTTTTAGTCCATCTTAAGAATGGAAGTTGTCCATTTTAAGTACGAACTAGAAAGCCATTTTTAATATGGTTCTTGGTTCTCTTGATTATTGGGCTTTGACCCTTCTTGATACAGGGCGACGACCCTTCTTGATACCTACTTGTGCTTGGTGTGACGACATGATGTATTTATTGGGCGAGCCTTGTTGTTGAATCTCTTGGAAAATGGTGCTATGAGAGTTTTGACATTTGGATCTTTAAATATCAAACCTGATACTCTTTATATATTGTTTACTTGATTCATTTATTATGTCCAATTATGCTGCCCATGACTTGAGAAAGGTAAGTTGGTGAATGTGAGGGCTCCGAAACTATAGTTTTTGCACCACTAATTTATATGCTTAGCGATAGTTGTTTCTATCGTAGGGAATGTTCAAGAGGATGCATGAAACTGGCCATTGGAGATGGAGATTTTAAGAGCCTTAAGGAAGATCACATTTGCATATAGGCATCTATATTTTGTATAAACCTTGGGACTTGTACATGATCTATGTGTTGTATATTTACATGAAAGTTTGAGGACTAATTTGATCATGTCACCATGGGTTGTAATATAAGTATGTCTATATGTTTTGTTCTTTTGGGTTGTGTAAACCAAAGTCTTGTAATATATGAAATTTACTATTAGTTTTGAATGTTTGTGTGTAGCATGAACCGGCTGATTTCGGTACTCGGAAGTTGGTAATATTCTTGTTATCTCATCCTTAAGTGTGAGGATAATATATGCATGAAAAGCTTGTCATTTATTTTCTTAAATTATTTTGGGAGGGTTTTTCCGTCATAAGTTAAATTCCGAGCCATGTCAATTTTAACATTAAATAAATGTTTAAATGGGCAGGATGTATATCCTTAACTAAATTATTCGTTATGAACCTAATCCCTCTACTAGATTAAAATCAATATGCCCTTCGTTAATCTCTTTTAAATGTCGCAAGTATTAAATTAGATCTCTTGTTTAAGTGGTAGTATCCTTTCGAAAGGGTCGCTACAATATTTGTTCTTAACTCTTAATTCTTAGAAACCGCTCCCTTGGGACTCGACTCCAACCCATTCGGTTGGGTTATATTACTATTGTACAATCGTAGACACTTGAATCGGAAGTTGTGTCTTGATTACGCAAACATCAAAATGGCGTCGCTGCTTGGGAGTGGTGTTACTTGGGAATTTTGAGTAGTGTCGAATTTAGATTTTGTTAGTTGTAGTATACTTACTTAATTTTTAGTTTTGTTTCGTTTGTTTGTACCTTAAAGCTAAGGACGTGAGTATGGCGAGCAACACTCACGAGCAAATGGAGTTTGCTCCATTAGAGATCATGATAGTTAGGGATCACATCCTAACCTACAAGCAATTGGAAGGCGAACGGATCCATGAGTCATGGGGAAGATTTAAAGAACTGCTAATTCAATGCCCGACTCATAAAATTCCCAATATAGTCACCCTTGATTGTTTCTATAGACGTTTTGGTCCCGGAAACAAGGTGTTGGTTGACCAACTCATTCCAGGTGGTATTGCAAAATAGCCATATGCTACAGTAGTCCAACTGCTTGACAACATGGCTAAAACGAACCAAGAAGTAGAAAAGGACTTTATGTTGGCCGCATTGTTGACTCAGATGGATGAGTTGGCCAAAAATGTAGTGGAGATCGAGGTCCAATGCAGCAGGAAGGGTAAATACATCCCTCCTCATGAGCGAAGAAGGCCTAAGGACAATGAGGGCAAACGTGTCGAAGGAATGCTCTCGATCATTCTCCACAAGGTTAATAAGCATGATAAAATCCTGGACAAGATGAAGGAGAACATCAAAGTGGTGAAACAAATGATAGGTTCTCATTCCAGGTCGATATAGCTGCTCGAGGGCCTTATTAGTCATGCATTGCCTCACCTCTACTCGCAGCAAAATAAGGGGTTGCCTAGTGATACTATGGCTAACCCCAAAAATGGAGTTTGAAGGGTAAGTTGCGTCGTGCCACGACGTTAACTAATGCGCTCTTTGGGAGGCAACCCAAAACCCCTTAACTGTGTTATTTTTATTTTTAATAATGGTGTGTTGATTGTGTAGGTCTAAATTGCAGAAAGTGCTTGGAAACTACAGGATTGCCGAACATTAGTAGTTAGAACTTCACAAAATCGCACCTCATTAGTAATTTCTTTAATCTCGCATCTTTTAAAGTATTTTGGTTATCAATTTGTGCTCGGATTTGGACCACTTTGCCACTTAGCATTTCAATATTACTTTAATCGGCATCTAAGGATGTTCCGAATCTCTAATTTATTTTTGAGAAGCTTGTACTCAGCTGCAATAATCATATCCTGTTGAAGTGTATTGGGCTTCTCGGATATATTTAGATTGTTTGCTTATCTGTATAAATCCAAAATTGGTAATCGTAATGTCTTGATTTTTCGAATCCCGTATGCTTGTGCGTTGGAATTATTTAAATTTTGTGTGGTTGTGCTTGCGTGTTGTCAATATTTGGCAAAACTGAGAGAAGTCTGAGTACCCCAAGGTAATGGTTGTTGCGGGTCTTGTTTAAATTTCCTTAGTGCATACTTTAATTTTGCTTTCGGGGGTTGGAAAGGTTGAATTCGAGAAGTTGGGTTCAAAATAGGCACGTTGGGCCGTTTAATGAGCTAAGTCAAGCTCACCAAACCACTTGGAGGTTCTCCTAACGTCCCCATCTCGCCTTTACTTTCATGCTTTAGTTAATGTGAGATTCTGTAACTTTCGGTAAGAAGCCTGAGGTCACCAAAAGCTCTCGCCGACTGGCCGAAAGTCTTCTTGATCGTTTTTTTGCTGTGCCCCTGAACCTTTATTGCACTGTAACTTTCGGTGGACAAACCCTTGATCGCCAAAAGTAGTTGGCGATTCACCGAGAGGACCTTCCTATCGCCGACCTACCGTTAATGTTGAGCAATTCCCTTCGGTGGGCTCGATCTAGCTCGCCAAAGAGATTTTGCGACTCACCGACTAGATCTGCGAGTATGTCTGCAACTGCATTTCTACCCTGTTAATCGAATTGTTTTCTAACTTTCTTCGATGATTTGTAGATATGGCTAGACCCAAAGTTACATGTAGAAACACGCCACCACACAATAAGGTAAAAGGGGTCAAAATCAACGAAGGTGCAACTATATCGAAAGACAAGGCTACAAAACTTTCCACAACTGGTGGGAAGGGCATAGGAAAAAGCAAGGCACCGACATCACCAGAGTTCAACTCCGACAGCGAAGGCATATATAACACATACTTCACTGCTTCTGAGAGTAAGGGTGAACAACATGAGCCTCAAACTACAGAGTCTGATGATGATGAGCTTGTCATCACACAAAGAGGTGAATTACGATCTAAGAAGCTGAATGATCCATCTAGGATCAGGGATCCCCAGCCTACCACTCCTACACCTCAAGTTTAAGAGCAGGCAATGGTTAATGCACCCCAAGTACAAGGACCTCCTCCAAAGTCGATGA
Source organism: Solanum chiquidenum (assembly GCA_029582725.1). Lineage (NCBI taxonomy): Eukaryota > Viridiplantae > Streptophyta > Magnoliopsida > Solanales > Solanaceae > Solanum > Solanum chiquidenum. The sequence continues at coordinate 9,765 of JAJOOS010001207.1, read as the reverse complement.
ATAGATTAAAGACTGAGGGGTTGCGGACGATCCTTGAGGAGAAACGTTTGTCCACTGATGGAGTGATTGACAAGTATCCTGGAATTATGAAATGTCTGATATCTCATAAATTCTAGATCTTCACCAAGCCCCATGGCTCGTACATTTCTAACTAGGTCTGGGAGTTCTACAACACTTATAGTGTCTTGATACAACAGAGAAAGAAATAAGCAACTTCCTTCAAAGCATTTAACTATGTGGTCGTTAGAGGTAAATAGTGAAGATCCTAGAGTGCTCAACTGACATCGAAGACGGTTGTCAGTATATGGTTAGAACAAAGACTCTGGAGGACATAAAGAAGTGGATGGACCCGCTAATATCAGACGATGCACCAAAGTGGCTTGAAAGTGGGGCACAGATTGAGAAAAAATGATCTGAACATCGCTTCACGGTTCTGGTTTGGCTTCATCAGCAGTACCATTGTGCCATCCCAGAACGAGTCCACACTCTGCCATGCTAAAACAGCCTGTCTGGGTTGTATCCTTGATGGGACAATACTGAATCTGGGAATGATTATGCCGCAGGAGATGCTTATGTAGGCAAAGCAGCGCAAAACCTCACTTCTTTTTTCGGGATTGATCACCGAGCTGTGCAGACAAGCTCAAATTCCTAGAGACCAAAACAAGGATGAGAAGGTGACAACCACATCCTCCACTGATATACGGAAGATTGAGGCTGAATATTTAAAGGATCAAGCGAAGAAGAAAAAAGCAGCTCCGGTGGACCCTTCCCCGAGTGTGGACACGACCTCACCACCCCTAGGACTTTAGGTATTCTTACTGTTGTTCCTTCTGATACTCCAGGTTCCTCTGCTGCTGCACTACCTCTTAGGCCAGCTGCTGCTGTTGTTGTCTCCCGACCTCTACTCACCCAGGCTTCTCTACTCCTGATGGGGCAACTTGCCCAATCTGCTGATTGTCGTGCATCCAGACTCGAAGCCTCCATTCTAGGCATGATTCAGATTGCTCTGGACAACACTATGACACCCTTGAGTGCTACCATTGCCATTGAGGCAAGGATAGCGGTGTGTGAGCGTGGCCAAGGAGCCACTAAGGAGGTGACAACTTTAAAAGCTGCCATTTCTGAGCTGAGAAAAGATGTGGACTACCTGAGGTCCACCGATATGTCCATGGTTTTTGGAACAGTGGAGATTCTAGATGTGCCTAAGATGCCTCTAACTACTGCCGGACATGAGGAAAGAATGGAGAAGACAGCCGAGCCTGAGTTAGACGCAGAGACTGATGAGAAGATACTTGAGGAGACTGAGGGAGCTACATATGAGGACCTGACTGAGACTGAAGCAGACATGATAGATCCCTGGCAAATACACTGTTTGTTGTCTCTAGTGGAGCTAGCTCTTCTGGGGCGACTCCGGGTACTGAGATCCAACTCCAAACCGATACACCGAGCACTGATGCCTTTATTTAGACTGATATCCCGACAGATGGAGAGACTGCATAGACAAGAATTTTCTTTACCTCCCTCTCTGTCTTACTTTATTTTTGACTTTGGATACTGTTATTTGCATTTGATGACAAAATGCTTTTACTTTTGGTGTGGTGAGGCCCACCTTTGTGCATATATTTTTTTTTTATATTTTAGGTTGTGAACTATTATTGTGTTAATATATTGCATTTTGCGGATGTTTCAGCTTGTGGCTCCGTGTTTTATATTGCAAAATGATGTTGACCCTTCCAAAAAAAAATTACCACCTCTTGTGTGTTGAATGTGGCTGTTCTTTTGCAAAAATTGAGTCTCGGTTCCGATTAATACCGATGACTCGAATATTACTCTCAATCGCACGAACATGAATGTGCAGCTATGATGAGGTCAAATGAAGTAGCATAGACAATATATGAACTCTTTGCATCTCGTAGTGACTAGCCTAGTGTCGAATTGAGTCTCTTTGCGATGAACATTGCACACTAGTGAAAGTGTGGAGTCTTGTTTATCATTGGGGTCAATGCCTTGTGTGATGAGCTTACTTTTAACCATGCATGATGACACCTAGAATTTTCCCCGTTGGTCTGGTCAACTAAGTGATGTGAACTCTTGATATGATCTTAGGCAATTTTAAAGAGTGTAAACCAATTTGACATATACCTCTTCTGTGGCCTACCTTGTGAGCGTGTGAACCTCTTTTCAACCTCGTCGAGCCTTAACCTTTTCTTGGAAAAAACTTGATGAAACATGTGACATTTCTTTATCCATTATCCATAATCCTCATGATTTTTTATTAGTTTGAATAGCCAACTTAGGCCAAAAGACTAATTTCGGGGTGTGGTGAAAAGGGAAGGTAAATGAAGATGTGCAAGAGAAGTCCCCTTTTGACCCATGGTGTTGAGAAAAATGGAACCCCTCCATATAAAAAAAAAGAGAGAAAGAAAAGAAAGGAAAAAAGAAAGAACAAAAAGAGGTTGTGGAATAAAGTTGAGAAAGTGAGAAGAAAATGGGGTTTCCAACATTCCATTGGAAGTGAATAATGGGGCGACTTATAAGCACGAATGATTATGATGAAGAAAAGGAAAAATGTCTTTTTCAAACCAAAATTCATGAGGAATATTAGCCACCGAGCCTATTACTTAATCCTGTTACAAGCCTAGAAAAGACCTTTGTGATCTTGAGTGAGCTAAAGCATTTGTTGATTGGAAAATACGGGCAAACCTGTGAATGAGGTAATGTATTGTGTTCATCTTTGTGAGTGTGAGTGTTGCATTGGATTCCAGAACTTTAAATAGTTGAATCATTGTGTGTGAATATGGAATCATTCCTTTATGTGAGGGCATTTGACTTCTTTTGTTGAGCTTGAACTTGCATTTGAAGCAAGTATAGTGAGCTTGAGATTCTTTGATAATGGTGTCTCACAACTTGAAACTTTGAGTGCACATTTGATCTTCGCATGAGTAATTTGAGTCTTGTGTGTGCATTCATGATTGAGTCTTGTGTAGCACTGTTCGAGAAATCCTATTTGAACTTCCAAATTTGAGTTTTACTTGAGGACAAGCAAAAGTTTAAGGTGGAGGTGTTGATGAGTCCATAATTTGGACTCATTTAGGGCTTCATTTTAATAGAATTAGTGTCCTGAAATGCATATTTTGTCTCAATAACTGATGTAAATCCTTAAGTTTCACGTATTTGGAGTTTTAGGCAAAGCATGGACACTACTTGGCAAAAAGGAACAAAACGGCTGAAAAGACAAAGAAAAAAAGGCCTGAGGATCGCCTAGTGCATTCGGCGAGTCGCCGAATGGCCTTTACCTTGCCCAAAGTTCCAGTTTGCTGAGCTCTGAAGGAAAAGATGAAGTCGGTGATGAAAAGGAGCAGTCGGCATGTCCCCGAACAGTTCTACGAGGCAGTACTATATCGCCCAATGATCCAGAACACGAAGATGTTGAAGGCAAGAGCTGAAAGGCGATGAAGCAGACCAAAAGGCGGATCACCGAGTGCATCGGCGATCCCGACTAATTGTGCCGACTGATCCTTCGCAGCACATTGTTTTGACAACTATAAATACTAGTTTGAATTTTTATTTTAGTATGCAATTTCAGATACAACATATTATTTTTCTAAGTTTCAAGTAGAGAGACCTTGTTCTTAGCTTTTGAAGATTTGAAGACTTTCGATTCCAAGAAATTGGAAGTGGGTGTTGAAGTTTCTTCATCCTAGACTCGTTTAAAGTGAATATAAATCATACCCAATGATGTTACTTTTATTTGGTATCATTTTCTTCCTTTTCTCTATGTCTAGCAAAAAACCCAATTCTTGGGGTGTGATTTTGTAAATATGGGTTAAATTTTCTATTGGGTATTGCTTATTGTTAGTCTATTTGTTGTTTAAATGTGATTTCATTTAGTATTTGTGTTTGAACTTAATGGGATTGTAGTTGCAAATACAAATTCATCTTAGTGTTTTTTGCTTGCTCGAGAGAGAGGTTTTAAAACTAAGACTACTAAATCAATAGTCGGTGGTTATTAGGTCGTCATGGGTTTAGCTAAAGGGAGTGAATCCTAGGTCTTTTCCCATACATTCAGCTCAAGAGAGTGAATGGGCTAAGGTAGAGGTTGTGCTTAAAAGCGGCAACTCGGTGTTCGAGAGAAACAGAGTTGATTCAGGGTAAGTTGCTTGGGAGAGAATTTACCCCCACTAAAGTCTAGCCTAGTTACAAATGTTCAGCAATTGATTAGCAATAACATTTACCCGATTGTATAGTTTATCCCATATTCTTATCACATCCCAAGAATCATGTCTCCCTATATTCACATCTCTTTGTTTTTGCTGTTTTAGTTGTTAATTGACTACAAACCCTCCTTGATAATTGACATTCGTGTCAACCTCTTAATTTATTATGTTTTTACTCGATAATGTTTTTTGCTATGGTTAACTCTAGCATATTCGTGCTTAATTCTTAATTCTGAGAAACCGCTCCCTTGGGATTCGACCCCAACCCATTCGGTTGGGTTATATTACTATTGTACAATCGTAGACACTTGAATCAGAAGTTGTGTCTTGATTACGCAAACATCAAGAACATGTCTATTTTCCTCAAAATATGAGGACTCACCACTGAAGCTGCTGAAATAGAGATCGGGAGCCGATCTATGCATGATCTGAATGCTAAAGACCTGAACCTACATCAGGAGAAGATGTTGCGCATAGTATACGTCAGTACTTGAAAGGTACTGAGCATGCATGATAGGATAAAGCTAAACAATATATATAGATAACTAAATAAAGCATACTAAGCAATGATATAATTTAAACATGATGGAAATACTGAAATATACTGAAATGGACTGAACTGAATGCAATGACCAAGTAGATAACATGTTGAAACTGAACACTGAAATATAACTAGAACCTGGTCAAAAGCACTAGAATCTGACTGTGGGAGCTACTAATAACCGACCTAAAACCACATGAGCTAAATGTGGAGTTCGATGTAAATGACCCATCGAGAGGACATAATATACCTTGGCAAAGGTATAAAGGCATGACTAGCGTGATCACTAAATATAATGCCCACATAGAGGACTTACAAACCTACGTGGGCACTTTTTGGGACTATACGAGTACGTTGAACCTAGTCCAACTCAGTGTTAATCCTACTCCCAACTAGAAATGTGTACAATACAACATAGCTGAAATATACTAGATAATTCAATATTCTGACATGAATGTAACATTTAAGTACCGATAATGAAACATTCGAAATCTGAGACATGTATTTTTGTTTATCTTACCTAACTAGTGTAATTCATGAACTAAACATGTCATGACCCATGGGTACACCCTAGATGTAACATGGCATACTTGTCCCCGTAGGGGTCTCATACAAGACCTTAGCATATCATAACATAAGATAAAACAAATGATGTGGAATTTAAAATTGTTATCCATACAATTGAAGTCTTTTATAAAAGCAAGGGGAAGTCTAACTTGTCTCAATAAGCCATCTAATACAATCGAAATCTCAAATAGGGACACAACCCTTATAATAGTTCTCAAAATGAAACAACTAAAATGAAACTACCAAACAAAGATACTCGTCCTCGAATCTTGAGGACTCACCAACTAGCCAGTAGAATGATCAAGTCCAAGCTCTAGCCACGAGGGGAAATTGAGTGTCAATCCCTACACTTATAGAAAATGTAGAAAATATGGGTTGGTACGAATATGCACTAAGTATGATAGCCATGCATAAAAACCTTTAAGACATGCCAAAACCGACATTTTTGTTGAAAACCATGCTATATGCAAAGTTTCTGAATCATCATGAACATTATTGAAACAAAAATAAGGCATAAGCATATTCAACATATAGATCATCATAGCAAAATAAAATGTACAATCATAGTTAATACTTACATCATCATATCAAATCGAGTCGTCTCATGAGTAACCCTAAGTTATACTTGTGCAATATATGAATGGCATCCCATAATACCACTCATACTAAGTACTACTTTTAGGACACCATTATCATACTTACCATTCTTTGATGTCATCTTTAGTTCATACTCATAACCAAGGAACATTCACATTTAACAAGTCATATCAAGGAAAGCAACTCATAACATCAATCCACATTAATCATATGTCATCAGATTTAGCCTTCATATCAATATACTTGTGCAATGCATGGATGAAGTCTCATACCCCAACCCACACTAAGTAGTGCATTCTTGAGAAGAAATGGTTCATTATCATTCATTGTGGGGGAATGCCTTAACCGACATAGACCATGTGAGCAACTCATGGAATCCCGGTGTTACCCACTCTGAATAAGGGATTCCTACTTGCCTAAGGTAGGACCGTGAATTTAACTTAGGTGTATCCACTAGCTAGTAACCTATGTGGGCACATAGTTTTGAGATAGGGAGATTTCTACTAGATACCCCACCTCAACTCACGTATGAGTATCCATCTCAATCTATGTCCACTTTTTACTTAGCATTATTCCCCACGGAGTACTTAACATTTATTACTTTAGTTCATTATTATGGGAATAAGAGATTGTTACTAGATACCTCGCCTCAACTCACGTGAGGGCATCCATATCATTCCAACATTCATTCATAGATAGCTCATAGATTCAAAGACGAGAATAGCCTTTCCACTAAGAATCCCCATATTGTGAGAAAAGCCTTTCAGAACATGTCTTCATCATTCATTAGTGTATAATTGATAATAGTCTTTCAATCAACACATCATCATTAACATAATCTTAGAAACTTCATTCATTAGTGTGTCTGTATGTGAGAATAGCCTTTCAACAACACCACCATTACATTATAGTCAATGATCACATTACTTTTGAAGTATTCATAAAGCATGTACATAAATTTCAAGATTATACAAAATCCTCAAAATTTACCCTTCAAGGACCATGGATCACATTAAATCAACACACAGAGAATTATTACATTAGGCATGGATAATAACATGATTCAAGTAATCAATTTATAGCATTCATATTTCTACAATATTCTACTAACATCAATCAATACCCACACTTTAAGATCCAATTTGAGAAATTAGGGGAATTCATGGATTTTTGAAGAATTCATCTTAAAATCAGTAAATATTCATCAATTAGATCATAATAATAAGCAATTAAATCTTTCATATCAGTTTTGAAAAGGAATCCATGACTTAGAGTAAAACCCTAACTTTTGGGACCTTGAAAGCTTTGAAATTTAGTTTTGGAGGGGTTCTATGGGTGAAGGCTACCCATAGATGAAAATCTACCATACCTTAATGATGATTCCCCAATGAAATTGAAGGACAAACACCTAGTTTCTTCAAGCCCTAGCTCTAATTGTACTCTTCTTCTTCCTTGAGTTCTAGAGAGAAATATTTAAGAGGAAGATGAACTCTTTTTTATTTGATTTGGGTCTTGGGGTTTAATGAAGTAAATGGGGTGATTTATCACTTAAAAGCATTTATATAAGTGAAATAAAGCAATATAAATCGACCCCATTAATTAACTAACTAATTTGGAATTTACCAAAACACCCCTAACTAGGAAGCCCCTTCCAAGGGACTACGCCCACCTTCACGACCCGTCAAGGGTACCACGGCTCGTGGTGGTGCCCGTGGTCCATTGACCAGTGGACCTCCTAACTTGGCAAGCCTCTCATAAGGCTAAGGCAACCCCACGAGCCTTCCCACGATCCGTGGTCATCACCACGAGCCGTGAAGTGGCTCGTGAAAGGAGGCCTTTTCTTGGCAACCTTGGGGGCTAACTGCCTCACCAACCACGAGTGGCCACTGTAACGACCCGAGAGCACCCCCTAGTGGTAACACGGCATACTCGACCTCTCAGAGGTCTTATACAAACCCTTAGCATATCATGAACATTAAAGCATATGAAAATAGCGGGAAATTTAATACTTTTCTTTACAATCGAAGTCTTTATAAAATAAGAGAGAGTCTATGACACTATGTCTCAAACCATCTATAATATTTAGAATAATAACTCTTTCACAACAACTTAGGGACACGGCCCTTACATAATAATTACTAGGGACACCGCCCTTAGACAAGTCTAAAGACATAAAACATAAAGACATAATGACATAAGTGTACGAGGTAGGTTCATCCTCTAAACTATGAGGACTCCCCAAGTCTTCATTCCCAAGCTCCTTAGAAACCTAACTTCAAAGCATAAGACAACACATCACCAAAACCTACACTTTATAAAAATGTAAAAGAAATATGGGTTAGTACAACACACGTACTAAGTATGGAAGCCATGCAAGAAAAACCATTAAAAGATGCTTAAAAGGGACATTTAGTTGAAACCATGCTTTATGCACTTTTGAACATCTTATTGAAAGAGTTGAAGAATCATAAGTCATAAACAACTCACATATAGTTCACCAAAGCACAAAGGTAACAAATCAACAAAGCATAGTCTCCAAACATAGTCATAATGCATATATCACTCATTACAAGACATAATACTCAGGCATAGTCAATATCAAGGTCATTGCATCATAATAGAGTAATCACATAAGTTACCCTAGGTTCTACTTGTGCAATGCATAGGTAGGGTCCATAGTCCTACCTACACTAAGTATTACCTTTGGATCACCATGCTCATACTTATCATACATTAGTCTTATCCATAGGTCATATACATAGTAAGGTGACATTCACAAACATTAGTTCATATCAAGAAAAGTCAATCATTAACATAATACAATTAAAGCATTTATTATTCATGATCTTCATAATAAGATAGAACAACACCATTAAGGCATAGTTCATACAACATGTTCATATCATACATCTTAGTCATAATTCAAATAGTTCATATCATAGGTAAACCATCTACATAATGATCATACATAACATAGCTTCAACATACATAAGTCATAATCAACATAATCATGAGAGAACACTACTACAACCATCCTTTAGGATCCCACAAGTGCAATGACCAAGAGAAGTCCCATACCCTCCCTTACACTATGTAGAAACCCTTAAGAAATCCCTAGTAAGAGTTCGCACCTTTCATACCTTCATTTACTTTTACATTAGGGAAATATTGCAATAACCGATATAGACCATGAGAGCTACATGAAATCTGGTGTTCCACTCCCACACCAAAAAGAGAGGGTTAACACTTGCCTAAGGTGTAACCATTCATACATAGCTATCTAGGTGGATCCACTAAGCTAGAGTCCTATGTGGCCACATAGTTAAGGGTCAAGGAGATTGCTTTTAGAAACCCTAACTTACTAAACGTGGGGGTTTCCATCTCATGAGACAACACATACCGTGGGTAATCCGGACTTGCTAAATGTGAGGAAACCCATGTGGGGAGCCGGACTTACTAAACATGAGACCCCCATCTCATTTACATGCCCTTTCGGTGCTAAGCATCTAATTCCCTTTTGTAATCATCTTTAGTCATCACATAAGTTCACATTAGCCTTTACTAGACTCTCCTGTAAACATCATATCATAATAGCTCATAGGTGTTCATAAGTGAGAATAATCCTTTCATTTTAGAAACACTTAGCAAGTGAGTGAACCTTTCACTTTACATTACACTATAATCATGAGAACTACCTTTCATTCATATAGCAATCATACCATAACATACATACATACTTCATAGGTAATTCAAGTGTAGAGGGTTAAGGATGAGGAAACTAGGTCATCAACACCACAACAACACATTAGGTATAACATCATTACAATCTAAGTAATTCACCTT